>JAWQFJ010015416.1:0-13433 GCA_034096865.1 Theodoxus fluviatilis
CCACTACCACCACTGCAACCTACATCATCACATCACCACTAATACTACTACCTCCTACCACCTTCACATCACAACGACCACTGCTGTCATCTACCACAATCGCATCATCACTACCACCAATGTCACCTACCACCATCACATCACCACTACTACCACTGCCACCTACAAGAATCACGTCACCACTACTACCACTACCACCTACCACCTTCATATCACCACTACCATCTCTGTAACCTACTACCATCACATCACCACTACAAGCATTGTCACCTACCACCATCACATCACAACAACTACAACTGTCACCTACCACCATCACATCACCACTACCACCACTGTTACCTACCAACAAAGTGTCACCACTAACACAACTGTCACCTACCACAAACACATCACCACTACCACCATTGTAACCTACCAACATCACATCACCAGTACTACCACTGCCACACACAACCATCACACCACCACTACCACCACTGCAACCTACCATCATCACATCACCACTCTTATCACTACCACCTACCACCAACACATCACCACTACCACCACTGTCACCTACCAACATCACATCACTAGTACTACCACTTCCACCAACAACGATCACACCACCACTACCACCACTGAAACCTACCATCACCACCTCACCACAACCACCACTGTCACCTATCACCGTCACATCACCACTAACACCACTGTCACCTACCAACATCACATCACCATTACCACCACTGTTGTCTACTAACATCACATCACCACTACCGCCACTGTCACCTACCAACATCACATCATCACTACCACCACTGTCATCTACCACCCTAACACCACCACTACCACCACTATCACATACCACTATCATATCACTACAACCACAACTGTCACCTACCACAATCACACCACCACTACCACCACTGAAACCTACCATCACCACCTCACCACTACCACCACTGTCACCGACCACCTTCACATAACCACTAACACCACGGTCACCTACCAACATCACATCACCACTAATATTACTGTCACCTACCAACATCACATCACCATTACCACCAATGTCACCTACCAACATTACATTACCACTACCACCACTGTCACCTACCACCATCACATCATCACTACCACAACTGTCACCTACCACAATCACACCACCACTACCACCACTGAAACCTACCATCACCACCTCACCACTACCACCACTGTCACCGACCACCTTCACATAACCACTAACACCACTGTCACCTACCAACATCACATCACCATTACCACCAATGTCACCTACCAACATTACATTACCACTACCACCACTGTCACCTACCACCATCACATCACCATTACCACCACTGTCACCTACCATCATAACACCACCACTACCACCACTATCACATACCACTATCACATCACCACAACCACAACTGTCACCTACCACAATCACATCACCACTACTATCACTGCAACCTACCATCATCACATCACAACAACCACCACTCCCACCAAGTACCATCACTACACCACTACTACCATTGCAACCTACCAACATCACATCACCAATACAACCACTACCACATACCACCATCACATTACCACTATCACCACTGTCCCCTACCACCATCACATCATCACTACCACCACTGTCACCTGACACCATCACATCACCACTACCACCACTGTCACCTACCCCCATTACATCACCACTACCAAAACTATCACCTACCAACATCACATCACCACTACCACCACTACCACCTACAACCATCACATCATAATTACCACCACAGTCACCCACCATCATCACATCACTACTGTCACCTACCACTGTAACACCACCAGTACTATCACTGCAACCTACCATCATCATGTCACAACTACCACCACTGTCACCTACCACCATCACATCACCAATATCACCACTGCAACCAACCACCATCACATCACCTCTACCACCACTGTCACCTACCAACATCAAATCACCTCTACCACCACTGTCACCTACCAACATCACATCACCACTACCACCACTGTCACCTACCAACATCACATCACCACTACCACCACTGTCACCTACCAACATCACATCACCACTACCACCACTGTCACCTACCAACATCACATCACCACTACCACCACTGTCACCTACCAACATCACATCACCACTACCACCACTGTCACCTACCAACATTACATCACCACTACCACCACTGTCACCTACCAACATCACATCACCACTACCACCACTGCCACCTACCAACATCACATCACCACTACCACCACTGTCACCTACCAACATCACATCACCACTACCACCACTGCCACCTACCAACATAACATCACCACTACCACCACTGTCACCTACCAACATTACATCACCACTACCACCACTGCCACCTACCAACATCACATCACCACTACCACCAATGTCACCTTCCAACATTACATCACCACTACCACCACTGTCACCTACCAACATCACATCACCACTACCACCAATGTCACCTTCCAACATTACATCACCACTACCACCACTGCCACCTACCAACGTCACATCACCACTACCACCACTGTCACCTACCAACATCACATCGCCACTACCACCACTGCCACCTACCAACATAACATCACCACTACCACCAATGCCACCTACCAACCTCACATCACCACTACCACCACTGTCACCTACCAACATCACATCGCCACTACCACCACTGCCACCTACCAACATAACATCACCACTACCACCACTGTCACCTACCGACAACACATCACCTCTACCATCACTATCACATATCACCATCTAATAACAAGTGTCACCTACCACTATCACATAACCACTACTTACACTACCATCTATCATCACATAACAACTACAACCAGTGTCACCTACCACCATCATATCACCATTACCACCACCGCCACCTACCACCAACACATCACAACTATCCCCACTGTCACGTACCATCATCACATCACAACCACAACCATTGTCACCTACCAATATCACATAACCACTGCCACCACTGTCACCTACCAACGTTACATCACCACTTTCCCCTACCATCATCACATCACCACAACCATCAATGTCACCTACCACTACCACACATCACTACTACCATTGCCACCTATAAAAATCGCTGGCGCTGAACCTCCAGGTTTTGGCATATATATATATATATTTTTTTTAAAGATCGGATTCGAATCCGCAACCTTTCAAGAAAAGAGGGGGAAAAAACACGCACACACAAAACCACAAAAAACCAGGTTGGATTCGAACCCACAACCTCTCGAAACAAGAAGGGCAAAGCCCATACGACTCACATGCTTGACCTTGACCTTTATATGACCTTGACCTTCAGGTGACCTTCAAGGTCAAAGTCAAACAACTAAACCTACCAATGACATCATACACTAAGAAATGCTTTACATTTTTTTCCTACCAAAATACATGTGACCTTGACCCAAGGTCAAGATCATGCAACACAAAGCTGTTAATTCAAGACATAGGAAGCACAATGGTGCTTATTGGCACTTTCTACCATGAGATATGGTCACTTTTAGTGGTTCACTACCCCATTTTGGTCACATTTCATAAGAGTCAAAGTGACCTTGACCTTGATGACATGTTTGAAGGCTCTTCGCAGCCTTGCTGGCTGGTGGGCAGTGAGACTCGATTTAATTGATTTCATGTCACTGGTTAGATGGACTGTATAAGAACTCACTGTTGAGAAGAGTTTTAATTCTTTGTTAAAGATGGGTGTTTCTTAATGTTGTGGCCTTATATAGCCTACAAGGCTGATAGGCCCTTAAACTCCATCCATCCATCCATCCATCCATCCATCACCCTTCTTCAAAAATCTCCTCGCAAATGACGTCACGTTATACGACGTCAAATGATGACGTCACAGATTTTGCAAAATGGAGTCTGTTGAATCGTTTTCATTGAAACACCAAAATGTAAAAAAGTCACTTTCTTTTCAAACCTCGATTCTGAAAATTTGATAATATTGAATCGGACCTAACTTCCAGTCAGTGTGCAAAATCTCAAGGAAATCCGTCCAGTAGTTTTTGAGATATAGGCCGTGGAGACGGGACAGACACACACACACAGACAGACTAATAAAGTCTGTAGGACCTCCAGTAAACCTGGATGGATAAAGTCTGTAGGACCTCCAGTAAACCTGGAGGGATAAAGTCTGTAGGACCTCCAGTAAACCTGGAGAGATAATCATCACATCACCACTACCACCACTGTCACCTACCAACTTCACATCACCACTACCACCACTGTCACCTATCATCATCACATAACCACTACCACCACTGCCACCTACCACCATCACATCACTACTACTACCACTGTCACCTACCAACATCACATCACCATTACCACCACTGCCACCTACCACCAACACATCACAACTATCACCATTGACACCTACTGTTATGGTCTGACCTTTGTCCTATTTTCTATGTTATTTGAAATACGATGTTTGGCGGGAACAAGCTGAGTTTTTCACATTGAGACCGATTTGAACCGGCTGCTTCCGAGACCGTTGATGATGCAGTAATGATTCGATTGGTTGAGGGTGGTGACGTTTGCACTCTGAGTGATGTTTCCCGGCTGGAAGCGTTTGAAAGTTTAAACCAGTTGGCTCTAAGAATGTCGTCATGAGCAGACGTATGTCGAGCAGCTCCATGTGAAACGAGAAGTCTTTACGTTAAAGAAATTCTTCAATTCCTCCCCCGACCATCTGAAAATTGTATTGAGAAGAACAGTGTCCTCTACAAATGAAGGTCCAGTTTTGCTGTATTATGATGCCGTCTTGCTTCATGAAAGTTTCGTCGTTTGGTTCTGAACGCTGGCTGGTGTTCAAACCTGTGTCCGCAGGTCTACGTGTGTGTGTGTGAACCCCACAGGTGTCTATGGCCTTTTGATCCTCTCCTTTCGAGGTGTAGCCTTGAGAGAGAAAGAGAGAGAAAGAGAGAGAGAGAGAGAGAGAGAGAGAGAGAGAGAGAGAGAGAGAGAGAGAGAGAGAGACAGAGAGAGAGAGAGAGACAGAGAGAGAGAGTGAGAGAGAGAGTGTGTTCTTGTGAAAGTCCATTTCTGAGTGGACATCGTTTTGGGGAGAATTTTCATCGTTGGAAAGTTCTAGCACTTGAGTAGCAGCGTCATCGCGTATCTGCATGAACTGTGAGTAACTCTGCGGCAACTTGGGTTTGGGTCAGTGAAAGTAATCCTCTACTTTTCAGTCAGAGAGTAGACTGATAGAATTGATTGACATTTTTTATTCATATTGCTTTGAATTTGATTTTATTCATGATTCAGTCTCATTAATGAAACTCCTTAATGAACATTGTGTAACGTCATACGAGCGTGAGAGAGAGTGAGTGAATTAATTATCCCCCCTCCACTTGTGATACCCCTAGACAAGAAAACAACAAGAATTTGAGAATTGTGTGAATGAAGGTGGAGGGAGGTGATACCTACCATCATCACATCACCACTACCACCACTGTCACCTACCACCATCACATCACCACACCACCACTGTTCTCTACCATCATCACATCACCACTACCACCACTGTCACCTACCACCATCACATCACCACTACCATCACTGTCACCTACCAACATTACATCACCATTACCACCACTGCCATCTACCACCATCACATCACCACACCACCACTGTTCTCTACCATCATCACATCACCACTACCACCACTGTCACCTACCACCAACACATCACCACTGCCAGTACTCTCACCTACCACCAACATATCAGCACTCACACCTCTGCCACCTACCACCATCACATCATCACTACCAATATTGCCATCTACCAACATCACATCACCACTACCACAACTGCCACCTACCAACATCACATCACAACTACCACCACTGTCACCTACCACCATCACATCACCATTACCACCACTGTCACCTTCCAACATCACACTACTACCACTGTCACCTACCACCATCACATCACCACTACCACCACTGTCACCTACCACCAACACATCACCACTGCCACCACTGTCACCTTCCAACATCACACTACTACCACTGCCACCTACCAACATCACATCACCACCACAACCGCTGTCACCTACCATTATCACATCACAACTACAACTACTGTCACCTACCACCATCACATCACCTCTACCACCACTGCCACATACCACCATAACATCACCATTACCACCATTGTCACCTACCAACATCACATCACCACTACAACCACTATCACCTACCAACATCATATCACCACTACCATCACTGTAACCTACCACCATCACATCACCACTACAAGCATTGTCACCTACCACCATCACATCCCCACAACTACAACTGTCACCTACCACCATCACATCACCACTACCGCCACTGTCACCTACCAACATCACAACACCACTACCACCACTGTCACCTACCAACATCACATCACCACTACCATCACTGTCACCTTCCAACATCACATCACCACTACCATCACTGTCACCTTCCAACATCACATCACCACTACCACCAATATCATCTACCAATATCACATCACCACTACCACCACTGCAACCTACCATCCTCACATCACAACTATACCACCACTCCCACCCACCACCAACACTCCACCACTACTACCATTGCAACCTACCAACATCACATCACCACTACCACCAGTGTAACCTACCACCATCACACCACCACAACTACCATTGCAACCTTAAAATTCTGGCATATTGATGCAAACTCAGATTTTATGACTATTACTTTAAAGTGGTAGAGTCCATTTGCAAACAGGAGAGAGAGAGAGAGAGAGAGAGAGAGAGAGAGAGAGAGAGAGAGAGAGAGAGAGAGAGAGAGAGAGAGAGAGAGAGTGCGCGGCAGTGCAGCGACTTCGGCGACAATAGCAAGAATTCCCCATCGAAGAAGGCAGGCATACTTCAGAAGACGACGCGGAAGTTCTCAAGAGGAAGAAACTGCAGAACCGACCTACACTTCGTCACCTGCGATGCAGTCTTCTCCCAAGTACCTGACACCCCCTACCAGTCCGAAGAAGGAACAATCGAAGAAACGATGTGCTGCAAGTGTGTCCCACGCAACACCTGGATATCATGCAACGCCTGCCGCGTTGACAACGACACATGAAGTTGTGGGGCAGGGTGTGCTACCATGTGGTGTGTCTGCACGAAAATCACCCCGACAGAGCTGGCCAAGCTCTCCTGACAATCGTGCTAATGACGTTCTGCCAGGCGCATCAGTCTATCGACGAGGCCAAGACAAGATTGTGCAGTGTGCGTTCGAAGGCTCGATGCTCATTGAATCCATGAACGCATCTGAAGTCATTCAGCCGCTGAAGAAAGGAGTGGACGGGTCGGAGCATGTAGGTGCATGGTGCGACAGTTGTGCTCAGCCCCTATCATCTTGGATACCGTGTTCGGCGTGTGCACGTGCAGCGTACTGCCCTGACTGCTTTTCGCGGACAGATCATCCAAAACATAACAATACGAAGTAGTAAACAGTTTCGTAGTTGCCTAGCAGTAAGAATACTTTGCCTCAGAATATGTGATGGACTTGACATTTGAACATGCAACTTTTCTTCCAGTACAGTGAACCCTGCATCGTAGCTTTTGTCCACTAGTGAACTTGTTGATGAAAATGGTTCAGAACCACTGCTCGGTGTTGGTTGCCTTTGATGAATATTTTGTATGTATTTTGTTGTTACTTATTTGCGGTTATTTCCTTTGAGAGCCGGGGCTTGTAAAGACTGTTAGTCCCTAGGTTGTATGCCCATGCCGACACACAGTATTTGTCAAATTGTCTATGAACTGTGACCCTGCCGTACCGCCACTGGTCTCTCGCCATTATCACTCCGAAGACAAATGGTTGCGCCGTTGTCAGAGGAATAGGTCTGGATTGCAAGTTGTGAATTGTTGTTGAAAATGGTATTGATTTAAGCTATGATGTATGTTAGTGTTTTTAAAATTATTATTAATTATTATTATTGTCATAATGGTGATGATGATGATGATGATGATGATTGTTGTTGTTATTTTGTTGTTATTATTATTATTATTATTATTATTATTATTATTATTATTATTATTATTATTATTATTGTTAATATGATTATGTTTTGTGTTGTTTATGCACCACTGGCTTCCTTACCTTGTGCGTTTCGTTGGTCTGTATTAGCATTATTGAATTTTGTTTGTAAACCATTTCGTCTATGGGCCGAAGGCCCGATGAATAAAGTCTCAACGTCTCTCAAAGTCTCAACTACCATTGCAACCTACCATCATCACATCACCACTGTCACCTGACACCATCACATCACCACTACCACCACTGTCACCTACAACCATCAAATCATAATTACCACCACTGTCCCCTACCACCATCACATCATAATTACCACCACTGTCAACTACAACCATCACATCACCACTGTCACCTACCACCATAACACCACCACTACCACCACGGCAACCTACCAACATCATATCACAACTACCACCACTGTCACCTATTACCATCACATCACCACTGTCACCTACTACCATCACATCACCATTACTACCACTGCCACCTACCAACATCACATCACCTCTACCACCATAGTCACCTACCATCCTCACATCACAACCACAACATCTGTCTCCTACCACAATCACATCACCACTACTACCATTGTCACCTACCATCATCACATCACACACTACCGCCAATGTCACCTACTACAATCACATCACCACTACCACCACTGTTTTGTACTACAATCACATCACCACTACCACCACTGTTTTGTACCACAATCAGTCATCACCACTACTACCATTGTCACCTACCATCATCACATCACACACTACCGCCACTGTCACCTACTACAATCACATCACCACTACCACCACTGCCACCTACCAACATCACATTATCATTTCCACCACTCTCACCTACCAACATCACAGCACCACTACCACCACTGTCACCTACCACCATCACATCACCACTACCACCACTGTCACCTACTAACATTACATCACCACTACCAACACTGTCACCTACCAACATCACATCACCACTACCAACACTGTCACCTACTAACATTACATCACCATTACCACCACTGCCACCTACCACCATCACATCACCACTACCACCACTGCCACCTACCACCATCACATCACCACTACCACCACTGTCACCTACCAACATCACATCACCACTACCACCACTGCCACATACCACTATCACATCACCACCAACACTGTCACCTACCACCATCACATCACCATTACTACCACTGCCTCCTACCACCAACACATCACAACTATCACCACTGTCACCTATCATCATCACATCACAACCACAAATATTGTCACCTACCAATATCACATCACCATTAACACCACTGTCACCTACCAACATCACATCACCATTTACTCCACTCTCACCTACAAGTTCATCACACTACCACTAAGACCACTGTCACCTACTAACATCGCATCACCACTACCAACACTGTCACCTACTACCATCTCATCACCACTACCACCACTGTCACCTACCACCATAACATCCCAACTGCTACCTACCACCATCACATCACCACTGCCACCTATAATTATCACATCCCCAATGCCACCCTGTCACCTACCACTATCACGTCACCATTACCACCACTGCCACTTACCACCAACACATCACAACTATCACCACTGTCAAATACCACCATGAAATCACCATTACCACCACTGTCACCTACAACCAGCACATCACTATACCACCACAGTTCTCTACCATCATCACATCACCACTACTAACATTGTCACCTACCACCATCACATCACCATTACCATCACTGTCACATACCACCATCACATCACCACTACCACCACTGCCACCTACCAACATCACATCACCACTACCACCACTGTCACCTACCAACATCCCATCACCACTACCACCAGTGTTACGTACCAACATCACATCACCACTACCACCACTGTGACCTACCAACATCACATCACCACTACCACCACTGTGACCTACCAACATCACATCAACACTACCACCACTGTCACCTACCAACATCACATCACCACTATCACCACTGTGACCTACCAACATTACATCAACACTACCACCACTGTCACATACCACCATCACATCACCATTACCATCACTGTCACATACCACCATCACATCACCACTACCACCACTGCCACCTACCAACATCACATCACCACTACCACCACTGTCACCTACCAACATCCCATCACCACTACCACCACTGTGACCTACCAACATCACATCACCACTACCACCACTGCCACCTACCATCATCACATCACCACTACCACCACTGTCACCTACCAACATCCCATCACCACTACCACCACTGTGACCTACCAACATCACATCACCACTACCACCACTGTGACCTACCAACAGCACATCACCACTACCACCACTGTCACCTACCACCATCACATCACCACTACCACCACTGTTATGTACCGACATCATATCAAAACCACAACCACTGTCACCTAACATTATGACATCACCACTACCACCACTGTTACCAACCACCATCACATCACCACTACTACTGTCACTTACCACCATCACATTACCACAACCTTCACCACTGTCACCTACCAACATCACATTACCACCACCACCACTGTCACCTACCAATATCCCATCACCACTACCACCACTGTTACGTACCGACATCACATCTCCACTACTACCACTGCCACCTACCACCATCGCATCACCACTGTCATCTACCAGCATCACATCACCACTACCACCACTGTCACCAACCACCATCACATCACCTCTACTACTGTCACTTACCACCATCACATTACCACCACCACCACCACTGTCACCTACCACCATCACATTACCACCACCACCACTGCCACCTACCACTATAACATCACCACCACCACCGCTGTCACATACCACCATAACACCACCACTACTACCCCTGCCTCCTATCACCATCACATCACCACTACCACCGCCACCTACCACCATCACATAACCATTACTACCACTGCCTCCTATCACCATCACATCACCATTACTACCACCGCCTCCTATCACCATCACATCACCATTACTACCACTGCCTCCTATCACCATCACATCACCATTACTACCACCGCCTCCTATCACCATCACATCACCATTACTACCACCGCCTCCTATCACCATCACATCACCATTACTACCACTGCCTCCTATCACCATCACATCGATACTACCACCACTGCCACCTACCACCATCACATCACCCCTACAACCACTGCCACCTACCAACATCACATCACCACTACCACCACTGTCACCTACCAACATCACATCATCACTACCACTACTGCCACCTACCAACATCACATCACCACTACCACTACTGTCACCTACCAACATCACATCATCACTACCACTACTGTCACCTACCAACATCACATCATCACTACCACTACTGCCACCTACCAACATCACATCACCACTACCACTACTGTCACCTACCAACATCACATCATCACTACCACTACTGCCACCTACCAACATCACATCACCATTACCACCACTTCCACCTACCACTAACACATCACCACTACCACCACTGTAACCTACCACCATCACGTCACAACTATCATCTACCACCATCACATCACCACCACCACCACCACTGTCACCTACCACTATCACATCACAACTGCCACCTACCACCATCGCATCACCACTGCTACCACTGCCAGCTATCATCATCACATCACCACTACTACCACTGTCACCTATCAACATCACATCACTATTACCACCAATGCCACCTACCACCAACACATCACAACCATCACCACTGTCACCTACCATCATCACATCACAACCACAACCACTGTCACCTAACACCATCACATCACCACTACCACCACTGTCACCTATGATCATCACATCACCACCACCACCAATGTCACCTACCACCATCACATCACCATTACCACCACTGCCACCTACCACCATCACATCACCACCACCACCACTGTCCAATATCACAATCACATCACCACACCACTACTAATTTCTACCATCATTACATCACCACTACCGCAACTGTCACCAACCATCATAACATCACAACTACCACCACTGTCACCTACCACCATCACATCGCCACTACTACCACTGCCTTCTACCACCATCACATCATTGCTACCACCACTGCTTCCTACCACCATCACATCACCCCTGCTATCTACCACCACCACCACCACTGCCACCAATGCTCCCAACCACCATCACATCGCAACTACTACCACCAATTCCACCTACGACCATCACTTCACCACTAATACCACTGTCACCTACCACCATCACATCACCACTACAACCACTGCCACCTACCAACATCACATCACCACTACTACCACTGCTACCTACTACCATCACATTACAACTACCACCACTGTCGCCAACCACAATATCACCACCACTACTATCATTACTACCACTTAAAAAGTTTGAAGGGTTGGAAAGTTCCTGTAAATACTTTCAATTTGGACGATGTGTGAGGCACAGTGCCGTGGTTCTATCCCTGGATGGAGAAAGCTGGGTTTATTAAATTACTACCACTGCTACCTACCACCACAACCACCACTACCATCATTACTACCACTGGCACCTACCACCACTACCACAACTACTACCACTACTACCACTGCCACCTACAACCACTACTACCACTGCCATGTACCACCACTACCACCACTACTATCACCACCACCACCACCACCACCAATGTCAAGCCTACCACCACTACTACCAATGCCAATACTGCCACCTACCACCACCACCGCCACCACCACCAGCACCACCACCACTACCACCACCACTACTACCACTGCCACCTACCACCATCTAACTGCGGCTTCCTGCCCTCCCGCGTGACGAAGCCTTTAATAAGAGATTGTGTTCATAAAAAGGGGAGGGAAATAGTCCCTTGTACGCTTACTGCAAACATCCTAAAGTGGTTTCTCAATATATATGTTTGTAATCTCACTTCATTTTTGTCATCTTGCTATGGAAATGATGTTAACGAACTTGATTTTAACCCCCCTCTAACCCACCCACCACCCCCTCCCCCCATGTCCCACTTTACCGTCATTTTTTGTGCAAATAAAAGTTTGGAAAGAAAAGCATTCCATCAGAGAGGTTCGTCTTTGTTCCTTCAGCATTCCTGGGGCCTGGGCTTGCCGCAGCAGGAGACCGCTAAGTCTGGCTCTGCCGACCTCTTTCCAAGGCAGTCAGGCGGGACGCCGTACTGGGAAAAAGACGGTTTTTTCTGGGTTCTTCTTACGCCATTCCCCATCATCTTGTTATTTGAGAAACAGGATTCTGTTCTC
>JAWQFJ010015417.1:0-12554 GCA_034096865.1 Theodoxus fluviatilis
ATCACATCACAACTACCACCACTGTCACCTACCATCATCACATCACCACTACCCCCTACCACCTTCAAATAATCTCTACCACGACTGTCACCTATCAACATCACATCACCGGTACTACCACTGTCACCCACAACCATCACACCACCACTACCACCTACCACCATTCCATCATCACTACCACCTCTGTCACCTACCACCATCACATCACCACTACCACCTCTGTCACCTACCACCATCACATCACCACTACCACCACGGTCACCTACCACCATCACATCACCACTACCACCACTATCCCCTACCACCATCAAATTCCCACTACCACCACTATCACCTACCACCATCACATCACAACTGCCACACACCATCATCACATCACCACTACCACCACTGCCACCTAAAACCATCACACCACCACTACCACCACTGTCACCTACCACCATCACATCAATATTACCTCCACTTACGATTACCACCATCACATCACCACTACCACCACTAACCACCTACCACCTTCACGTCACCACTACCACCACTGTCACCTACCACTATCACATCACCACTACCACCAATGCCACCTACCACCATCACATTACCACTACAAACACTGAAGCCTACCACCATCACATCACCACTACCACCACTGTCACCTACCACGATCACATCACCACTACCACCACTGTCACCTACCACGATCACATCACCACTACCATAACTGTCACCTACCAATATCACATCACCACTATCGCCTATCATCATCATATCACCACTACCACCACTGTCACCTACCATCATCACATCACAACTACTACCTACAATCATCACATCATCACTACCACAACTACCACATACCAACATCACATCACCACTACCACCACTGCCACCTACCAACATCACATCACCACTACCGCCTATCATCATCACATCACCACTACCACCACTGTCACATACCATCATCACATGACAACTACTACCTATCATCATCCCATAACCACTACCACCACTGTCACATACCATCATCACATGACAACTACTACCTATCATCATCCCATCACCACTACCACCACTGTCACATACCATCATCAAATGACAACTACTACCTATCATCAACCCATCACCACTACCACCACTGTCACATACCATCATCACATGACAACTACTACCTATCATCATCCCATCACCACTACCACCACTGTCACATACCATCATCACATGACAACTACCACCTATCACCATCGCATCACCACTACCACCACTGTCACCTACCACTATCACATCACTCCTACCACCTATCACCATCGCATCACCACTACCACCACTGTCACCTACCACTATCAGTACACCCCACTACCACCATTGTCACCTACCACCATCACATCACTCCTACCACCTATCATCATCACATCACCACTACCACCACTGTCACCTACCACCATCACATCACAACTACCACCACTGCCACCTACCACCATCACATCACAACTACCACCACTGCCACCTACCACCATCACATCACAACTACCACCACTACCACCTACCACCATTACATCACCACTACCACCACTGTCACCTACCACTATCACATCACCACTACCACCACTGTCACCTACCACCATCACATCACCACTACCACCACTGCCAGCTACCGCTATCACATCACAACTACCACCTATCATCATCACATCACAACTACCATAACTGCCAACCAACCACCATCAGATCACAACTACCACCCCTGCCACCTACCATCATCACATCTTCACTACTACCAGTGCCACCTACCACTATCTCATCACCACAACCACAACTTTCACCTACCACCATCACATCACCACTACCACCACTGTCACCTACCACCATCACATCACCACTACTACCACTGTCACCTACCACCATCACATCACCACAACCACCACTGTCACCTACCACCATCACATCACCACTACCACCACTGTCACCTACCACCATCTCATCACCACTACTACCACTGTCATCTACCACCATCACATCACCACAACCACCACTGTCACCTACCACCATCACATCACCACTACCACCACTGTCACCTACCACCCTCCCATCACCACTACTACCACTGTCACCTACCACCATCACATCACCACTACCACCACTGTCACCTACCACCATCACATCACCACTACTACCACTGTCACCTACCACTATCACATCACCACTACCACCACTGTCACCTACCACCATCACATCACCACTACTACCACTGCCACCTACCACCATCACATCACCACAACCACCACTGCCACCTACCGCTATCTCATCAGCACTACCACCCCTGCCACCTACCACCATCACATCACCACAACCACCACTGCCACCTACCACCATCACATCACCACTACCACCACTGCCACCTACCGCTATCTCATCACCACTACCACCACTGTCACCTACCACCATCACATCACCACTACCACCACTGCCACCTACCACCATCACATCACCACAACCACCACTGCCACCTACCCACCATCACATCACCACTATCACCCCTGCCACCTACCACCATCACATCACCACAACCACCACTTTCACCTACCATCATCACATCACAACTGCCACCACTGCCACCTACCACCATCACATCACCACAACCACCACTGCCACCTACCACCATCACACCACCACTACCACCACTGCCACCTACCAACATCACATCATTACTACCACCACTGCCACCTACCACCATCACATCACAACTACCAACACTGTCACCTACCACCATCACATCACAACCGCCACCACTGCCACCTATCACCATCACATCACCACAACCACCACTTTCATCTACCACCATCACATCACCACAACCACCACTGCCACCTACCACCATCACATCACCACTACTACCACTGCCACCTACCACCCTCCCATCACCACAACCAACACTGTCACCTACCACTATCTCATCACCACTACCACCACTGTCACCTACCACCATCTCATCACCACTACTACCACTGCCACCTACCACTATCTCATCACCACAACCACAACTTTCACCTACCATCATCACATCACAACTGCCACCACTGCCACCTACCACTATCTCATCAGCACTACCGGTACCACCCCTGCCACCTACCATCATCACATCTTCACTACTACCACTGCCACCTACCACCATCACATCACAACTACCAACACTGCCACCTACCACCATCACATCACAACTGCCACCACTGCCACCTACCACTATCTCATCACCACTACCACCACTGTCATCTACCACCATCACATCACCACTACTACCACTGCCACCTACCACTATCTCATCACCACAACCACAACTTTCACCTACCATCATCACATCACAACTGCCACCACTGCCACCTACCACTATCTCATCAGCACTACCACCCCTGCCACCTACCATCATCACATCTTCACTACCACCACTGCCACCTACCACCATCACATCACAACTACCAACACTGCCACCTACCACCATCACATCACAACTGCCACCACTGCCACCTACCATCACACATCTTCACTACTACCACTGCCACCTACCACCATCACATCACCACTACCACCACTGCCACCTACCACCATCACATCACAACTTCCACCACTGCCACCTACCACCATCACATCACCACTACTACCACTGCCACCTACCACTATCTCATCACCACAACCACCACTTTCACCTACCATCATCACATCACAACTGCCACCACTGCCACCTACCACTATCTCATCAGCACTACCACCCCTGCCACCTACCACCATCACATCACAACTACCACCCCTGCCACCTACCACCATCACATCACAACTACCACCACTGCCACCTACCACCATCACATCACCACTACCACCACTGCCACCTACCACTATCTCATCACCACTACCACCACTGCCACCTACCATCATCACATCACAACTGCCACCACTGCCACCTACCACTATCTCATCACCACTACCACCCCTGCCACCTACCACCATCACATCACAACTGCCACCACTGCCACCTACCACTATCTCATCACCACTACCACCCCTGCCACCTACCATCACACATCTTCACTACTACCACTGCCACCTACCACCATCACATCACCACTACCACCCCTGCCACCTACCACCATCACATCACAACTACCAACACTGCCACCTACCACCATCACATCACAACTACCAACACTGCCACCTACCACCATCACATCACCACTACTACCACTGCCACCTACCACTATCTCATCACCACAACCACCACTGCCACCTACCACCATCACATCACAACTACCAACACTGCCACCTACCACCATCACATCACAACTACCAACACTGCCACCTACCACCATCACATCACAACTACCAACACTGTCACCTACCACTATCTCATCACCACAACCACCCCTGCCACCTACCATCATCACATCACAACTGCCACCACTGCCACCTACCACTATCTCATCAGCACTACCACCCCTGTCACCTACTACCATCACATCACAACTACCAACACTGCCACCTACCACCATCACATCACAACTACCACCCCTGCCACCTACCATCATCACATCTTCACTACTACCACTGCCACCTACCACCATCACATCACAACTACCAACACTGCCACCTACCACCATCACATCACAACTGCCACCACTGCCACCTACCACTATCTCATCACCACTACCACCACTGTCATCTACCACCATCACATCACCACTACTACCACTGCCACCTACCACTATCTCATCACCACAACCACAACTTTCACCTACCATCATCACATCACAACTGCCACCACTGCCACCTACCACTATCTCATCAGCACTACCACCCCTGCCACCTACCATCATCACATCTTCACTACCACCACTGCCACCTACCACCATCACATCACAACTACCAACACTGCCACCTACCACCATCACATCACAACTGCCACCACTGCCACCTACCATCACACATCTTCACTACTACCACTGCCACCTACCACCATCACATCACCACTACCACCACTGCCACCTACCACCATCACATCACAACTGCCACCACTGCCACCTACCACCATCACATCACCACTACTACCACTGCCACCTACCACTATCTCATCACCACAACCACCACTTTCACCTACCATCATCACATCACAACTACCACCTCTGTCACCTACCACTGTCACATCACAACTGCCACCTATCATCATCACATCACCACTACCACCACTGTCACCTACCACCACTACATCACAACTGCCACCTACCACCATCACATCACAACTACCACCTCTGTCACCTACCACTGTCACATCACAACTGCCACCTATCATCATCACATCACCACTACCACCACTGTCACCTACCACCATCACATCACAACTACCACCTCTGTCACCTACCACTGTCACATCACAACTGCCACCTATCATCATCACATCACCACTACCACCACTGCCACCTACCACCATCACATCACAACTACCACCATTGTCACCTACCACTGTCACATTACAACTGCCACCTATCATCATCACATCATCACTACCACCACTGTCATCTACCAACATCACATCACCACTACTACCACTGTCACCTACCATCATCACATCACCACTACTACCACTGTCACCTACCAACATCACATCACCACTACTACCACTGTCACCTACCATCATCACATCACCACTACTACCACTGCCACCTACCATCATCACATCACCACTACCACCACTGCCACCTACCAACATCACATCACCACTACCACCACTGTCACCTACCAACATTACATCACCACTACCACCACTGTCACGTACCACCATCACATCACCACTACCACCACTGTCACCTACCATTATCACATCACCACCACCACCACTGTCACCTACCACCATCACATCGCCACTACTATCACTGCCTCCTACCACCATCACACCACAACTACCACCACTACTACCACTGCCATCTACCACCACTACCACCACTACTACCACTGCCACCTACCACTACTACCACTACTATCACTGCCTCCTACCACCACTACCACCACTACTACCACCACTACTACCACTACTACCACTACTACCACCACTACCACCACTACCACCACTACTACCACTACTACCACTACTACCACCACTACCACCACTACCACCACCACTACTACCACTGCCTCCTACCACCACTACTACCACTACCACCACTACTACCACTACTACCACTACTACCACTGCAAACTACCACCACCACTACTACCACTACTACCACTGCCACCTACCACCACTACAACCACTACCACCACTACCACCACTGCCACCTACCACCACTACCACCACTGCCACCTACCACCACTACCACCACTACCACCACTACTACCACTGCCATCTACCACTACTACCACTGCTACCTACCACCACTACCACCACTACTACCATTGCTACCTACCACCACTACCACCACTGCCACCTACCACCACTACCACCACTACCACCACCTCCACCACTACCACCACTACCACCACTACTACCACTACCACCACTGCCACCTACCACCACTACCACCACTACCACCACCTCCACCACTACCACCACTACCACCACTACCACCACTGCCACCTACCACCACTACCACCACTACCACCACCTCCACCACTGCCACCACTACCACCACCTCCACCACTGCCACCTACCACCACTACCACCACTACCACCACCTCCACCACTGCCACCACTACCACCACTACCACCACTGCCACCTACCACCACTACCACCACTACCACCACCTCCACCACTACCACCACTACCACCACTACTACCACTACCACCACTGCCACCTACCACCACTACCACCACCTCCACCACTACCACCACTACCACCACTGCCACCTACCACCACTACCACCACCTCCACCACTACCACCACTACCACCACTGCCACCTACCACCACTACCACCACTACCACCACCTCCACCACTGCCACCACTACCACCACCTCCACCACTGCCACCTACCACCACTACCACCACTACCACCACCTCCACCACTACCACCACTACCACCACTACCACCACTGCCACCTACCACCACTACCACCACTACCACCACCTCCACCACTACCACCACTACCACCACTACTACCACTACCACCACTGCCACCTACCACCACTACCACCACCTCCACCACTACCACCACTACTACCACTGCCACCTACCACCATCTAACTGCGGCTTCCTGCCCTCCTGCGCGACGAAGCATTTAATAAGAGATTGTGTTTATAAAAAGGGGAGGGAAATAGTCCCTTTGTACGATTACTGCAAACACCCTAAAGTGGTTTCTCAATAAGTTTGTAATCTCATTTCATTTTTTGTCATTTTGCTATGGAAATGATGTTAACGATCTGGATTATAAACCCCTCCCCCCTCCAACCCACCACCACCCCCTCCCCCTCATGTCCCACTTTACCGTCATTTTTTGTGCAAATAAACGTTTGAAAAGAAAAGCATTCCATCAGAGAGGTTCGTCCTCATTCCTTCAGCATTCCTGGGGAATGGGCTTGCCGCATGCAGGAGACCGCATAAGTCTGGCTCTGACGACCTCTTTCCCAGGCAGTCAGGCGGGACGAACCCGTACTGGGACAAAAGGCAGGGTTTTTTCCTCGTTCATCTTACGCCATTCCCCATTGTCTTGTTATTTGAGAACCAGGATTCTGTTCTCGCTGGTTTGAAAGGAGTGGCTGGATCTCGCCAGGCGATCGCTCCCTGCACAAGCAAAGCATTGTTCCCGAAGCCACCGCTTCTGTGCAGCCGTGCGTTTGATAATGCGCAGTGTCGGTGATGGAGTAAGTTACCTGGTGACGTCCATAGGGGAAATAGATCCAGCGCAGGGACGACCCTGCTTGAGCAAACGTCCCAGTGGACGCGTCATACTTACCGGCCTGACTGCTTACTCCGTCAGCTGCAGCAAATATAGTTTGTAGATATGAAAATGTATTGTTCACAGACGCATGTCTATAAACGTTTTTTTCAGCCATGGTGCAAATTATCCATGGATACTTGTTCAGCTAATGTCCTGAAGAAGTGAACACAGTCTTCAACTCAACACAGAACACTGCTAGTGGTTTTGGCGTGCAGTGAAGCGGCAGTGCCTGACAGGACCAGACACATTCTTGCGAGTCAACAAGCACGTGCATCGGAAGCAGTCGCGCTTGTCTTTGAGTATGGAGACGACACGTCAATGATCTTCAGCAGCCAGCCCTGACTTGGCTGTGTACATCGTCTTCTCAGCCAGACCAGTTGTCCAGTGGAAACCTCTGGCAAGGAGAAATCAAACCCCGTATCGACACCAAACACACCCGAGCCTCAACAGGCGAGAGGTCATCAGTACTCTGCTTGGGAGAGAAATCTTTGCAGACGCTCATTGGAAATGTTGATTGGTTTCGATGTCATTATGCGAGGGGTGAAAATGAAGGCCACACAGACAAAGTATTGTTTCTCCTCAAACAATAGGCATGCACATAGCGTCAGTGCTGGGTACCACGACGAACTTCACTCAAAGTCTGTAAAGTCAATGTGCAAATACGCAATCAAGTACTGCGTTGTTTCCTTCACGTTGCGACTGTCTAAGGTCTCTGAAATGTTGACGTCTACACTTATTTTTTGTGATGTCAGAATACTATGCTCATTAATTTGATGATTTGAAGCCCTCGAAAGCAGTCTGTTTTGTATTGTCATTAGCAGCTGGCGGAGTAAGTCGCTCTCTCTCTCTCTCTCTCTCTCTCTCTCTCTCTCTCTCTCTCTCTCTCTCTCTTTCTATCTCTCTCTCTCTGAACTGTATATATCTATCAGGATATTGAAAACGATACTAATTAATACATTTTCTGGTAATTTGTTTCCACAGAATGCCTCTGTTTACTGTATGAAACATTTGTCTAAAATCAACATGCCGCAGGCTGCAGGCCAACTACTTTTCTCCTCGAGTCTAAAGCGAAGGCGTTCCTCAGTTGCTGCATGGGTTGTTGGCAGGATGGCTGTGGTCATGTCTACAGCGTCCTTGGATTCCGACTGCCACACCTAATCTGCCTACGTTGCCACAGACTCGGCGCATCAGTGTGAGGGATGCAGTGTGTTTTTTGCCAATGACGTCATTGTGGAAATGGATGGATGACGAAGATTAGCGATGTCAGGAGCTCAGTAGGACTTGCACGAGTATGTCCGAGTATTTCTCATAAGCCCCCCCTCCCTCCGCCCCATCATCTTATCACCACTACCACCACTGCCACCTACCACCATCACATCACAACAACCACCACTGCAACCTACCACCATCACACCACCACTACCACCACTGCCACCTATCACCACCACATCATCACTATCATCACTATCATCCGCTACAATCACATCACAACTACCACCACTGTCACCTAACATCATAACATCACCACTAAAACCTACCACCTTCACATCATCACTACCACAACTATCACATATCACCATCACATCACCGGTACTACCAACTGTCACCCACAACCATCACACCACCACTACCACCACTGCAACCTACCATCTTCATATCACCACTACCACCTACCACCATCACATCACCACTATACCACTGCCGCCTACCACCATCACATCACAACTGCAACCAACAATCATCACATCACCACTACCACCACTACCACCTACCACTTTCACATCATCACTACTACAACTGCCACCTACCACCATCACTACCACCACTACCACCTACCACCATCACATCACCAGTACCACTACTGTCATCTACCACCATCACATCACCACTACGACATCTACCACCTGCCACCTACCACCATCAAATCACCACTACCACCACTGCCACTTACCACCATCACATCAAAAATGCCACCTACCATCATCACATCACCAGTACCACTACTGTCATCTACCACCATCACATCACCACTACGACATCTACCACCTGCCACCTACCACCATCACATCACCACTACCACCACTGCCACTTACCACCATCACATCACAAATGCCACCTACCATCATCACATCACCACTACCACCGCTGTCACTTACCACCATCATATCACTCCTACCACCACAACCATATATCACCATCAGATCACCACTACCACCACTACCACCTACCACCTTCACATCACCACTACTACCACTGCCACCTACCACCATCACTACCACCACTACCACCTACCATCATCACATCACAACTGCCACCTACCATCATCACATCACCTGGGTACCACTACTGTCACCTACAACCATCACATCACCACTATCCCCTACCACTATCACATCAGCACTATCATCACTGCCCCCTACCACCAACGCAACGCCACTACTACCACTGCCACCTTCTATCATCACATCACCACTACTACCACTGCCACCTTCTATCAACACATCACCACTACCACCACTGTCACTTACCATCATCACATCACCACTACCACCACTGTCACTTACCACCATCACATCACCACTACCACCACTGCCACCTACCCATCATCACATCACCACTACCACCACTGCCACCTAACACCATCACATCACCACTACCACTACTGCCGCCTACCACATCACATATCCACTACCACCACTGTCACCTACCACCATCACATCACCACTACCACCACTGCCACCTACCACCTTCACATCACCACTACCACCACTGTCACCTACCACCATCACATCACCACTACCGCCACTGCAACCTACCACCATCACATCACCACTACCACCACTGCCACCTACCACCTTCACATTACCACTATCCCAACTGTCACCTATCACCATCACATCCCATCTACCACCACTGGCACCTACCACCATCACATCACATCTACCACCACTGGCACCTACCACCTTCACATCACCACTACCACCATCACATCACCACTACCACCACTGCCACCTACCACCTTCACATCACCACTACCAACACTGTCACCTACCACCATCACATCACATCTACCACCACTGGCACCTACCACGATCACATCAACACTACCACACCAGCTGCCTACCACCTCACATCACCACTACCACCACTGCCATCTACCACCATCACATCACCACTGCCACCACTGACACCTACCACCATCCCATCACCACTACCACCACTGTCACCTACCACTATCACATCACCACTGCCACCACTGACACCTACCACCATCCCATCACCACTACCACCACTGCCACCTACCACCATCACACCACCACTACCACCACTGCCACGTACCACCATCACACCACCACTACCACCACTGCCACGTACCACCATCAAATCATAACTGCCACCTACCACCATCACATTACTATTACCACCACTTTTGCCTATCACCTTCACATCACCACTACCATCACTGCCACATACCACCTTCACATCACCACTACCACCACTGTCACCTACCACTATCACATCACCACTACCACCACTGCCACCTACCACCATCACATCACTATTACCACCACTTTTGCCTATCACCTTCACATCACCACTACCACCACTGTCACCTACCACCTTCACATCACCACTACCACCACTGTCACCTACCACTATCACATCACCACTACCACCACTGCCACCTACCACCATCACATCACTATTACCACCACTTGCCTATCACCTTCACATCACCACTACCATCACTGCCACCTACCACCTCACATCACCACTACCACCACTGTCACCTACCACTATCACATCACCACTACCACCACTGCCACCTACCACCATCACATCACCACTACCACCACTGTCACCTACCACCATCACATCACCACTACCACCACTGTCACCTACCACTATCACATCACCACTACCACCACTGTCACCTACCACCATCACATCACCACTACCACCACTGTCACCTACCACCATCACATCACCACTACCACCACTGCCACCTACCACCATCACATCACCACTACCACCACTGTCACCTACCACCATCACATCACCACTACCACCACTGTCACCTACCACCATCACATCACCACTACCACCACTGTCACCTACCACCATCACATCACCACTACCACCACTGTCACCTACCACCATCACATCACCACTACCACCACTATCACCTACCACCATCACATCACCACTGCCACCTACCACCATCACATCACCACTACCACCACTGTCACCTACCACCATCACATCACCACTACCACCACTGTCACCTACCACCATCACATCACCACTACCACCACTGCACCTACCACCATCACATCACCACTACCACCACTGTCACCTACCACCATCACATCACCACTACCACCACTGTCACCTACCACCATCACATCACCACTACCACCACTGCCACCTACCACCATCACATCACCACTACCACCACTGACACCTACCACCATCACATCACCACTACCACCACTGTCACCTACCACCATCACATCACCACTACCACCACTGTCACCTACCACCATCACATCACCACTACCACCACTGCCACCTACCACCATCACATCACCACTACCACTGCACCTACCATCATCACATCACCACTACCACCACTGTCACCTAC
>JAWQFJ010015418.1:5000-7500 GCA_034096865.1 Theodoxus fluviatilis
ATACGGCGACAAGGTGGGTCTATTGTTACTCCCAACCATGGGGGGCTTAGAACCGGAAGTTTAGTGAGTAGACTGACCGGGCCTGGAGTTGCAGAGGGTGGACAAGTTGTGTGAGAAGTTGGACTCAAATGTCAACTTTGCTATTTTTCTTTGGTCGTATGTCCATCATTTTTTCTGTACAAAACATAATTTCAGCTCTTTGTATGTCAAGGCTGCGATCTAAATAACGCGATACAACGGTAAACGTGTGATGTGAAGGGTATGAATTGTCATCAAGGAAGGCTGAGGTGTGCGCGCTCGCGCGTGTGTGTGTACGTGGGTGGAAATGTGAATGTGGTGGTGTATGTGTATGTGTATACATGTGCGTGGAGTGTGTGCATGTGTGTGTGTAAACGCGTGCATGCGTGTGCTCGCGCGCGCGTGTGGGTGGGAATTTATGTGTGCGTGCGTGTGTGTGTGTGTGTGTGTGTGTGTACACGCGCGCGCGCGCACGCGAAGCGTGTGTGTTGAGTGTGTGCATGCATGCGTGAGCTTGCGCGCGTGACCGTGCACGTGTGCGTGCGTGCGTGCGTGTGTGTGTGTGGAGTGCGTGCGTGCGTGTGTGTGTGTGTGGAGTGCGTGCGTGCGTGTGTGTGTGTGTATGTGTGTGTGTGTGTGAGTGTGGAGAGTGCGTGCGTGTGTGTGTGTGTGTGTGTGCGTGTGTGGGCGTGCGTGTACATGTGTAAGGGCACTTTTATGTACGTGTCAGTGTGTATGTATGCGTTTTTGTGTGTTTGTATGTGTGTGCGTGCGTGTGTTCGTGTGTGTGAATGCGTGCGTGTGTTGTGTGTGTGTGTTTTTGTGTGTTGCGTTTGTGTGTGTGTGTGTGTGTGTATGATATAAGTAAAACAGGAAAACATTTCATCAAATGAATGTTTGGAAAGCTAAGACGGTACGGTGAGGTGTAATGGTGAACTGCCCGCGTCGACTATGCACTGATGCTCACTTGACTCAGAAAACACTTCTCTATAACACACTAGGGATGTTTTCACGAGTGGGCTACTCGGTATACACTAATGCTTTTGATCTTAACTGACAGCAATTTAACATATCTTTTTGGAAACACATTCTCGGAGTATTATTTGCATATTATAAAAAAACAGCAGTTGCTTCAACAGACACACAGACACAGACACACAGACACACACACACACACACACACACACACACACACACACACACACACACACACACACACACCGCACACCACACACACACACCACACGCATACAAACACACACACAAACACACCACACCACAACACACACACACACATGCACATGCACACAAACACACACACACACACATGCGCGCGCGCAAGCACGACATACACAATTCGAATCTACAACACGACCACCATGGTACCGACGATATCACAAGCACCACTGTCATCATTACCAATGCCTCCGCCACTGCCATGTTCGCCACTACAACAATGATTGAAACAACGACAAAAATAAGTCTTTAAAAGCACGAGACGTAAAGATTGTGAGGTTCTTTGAACTCGTTACAATTTCTTAACCTCTGATGATCGGTTTCAAATTTTCTCCTCAACCTTTTTCAGGTGGATACAAACGTTTAACCTTTATGTTTCTGCCCTTTTTAGAATGAGCGCATATGTTTGTGGAAATCAGGCTTCAACAATGTAAGAAATAACATGCACTGTATTTTATACATGATTTACGTCTTTTGTTCTATCATCATTTGAGGTCAAGGCATACGACATTCGCTTGCTGCAGATATTTTATATGGACTTTCCGGCCGATGACACTCACCTGTTGCTTGACGGAAAATGGCTGCCATTGCGCACTTCCTGGTTTGCTGAAGGTACTTACGTATATTGAAATCCACTCCGAGATAGAGTTACAGGTTGGTGCTCTTGATACTAGGCTCAGCTCTCATAGAGTTGGAAAAGAGGCATGCAGGGGGTGGGGGAAGGGGCGAGGGGAGGGGGAATGGTTAGGAGAGGGGAGGGGGATGGAGTAGATATCAGATCATGTACTGTCAAGATGATGTTGGTCTGTTGGTTGTTGTTGTTGTTGCTGATTTTACCCTAGAACTATTTCGTAATCAATGTTGAATCATGTTTCCATTTACCCACTTTTCTGAGGCACTGTGATAAAATTCGAGTCTGGCCAAAAAAGCTATCCGTCCTCCCATTTCTTCGTTGTAACAGGATACGTTTGATGTCTCTTCTTTGATAATTGCATTGTATTTCTTTTTAGTTGACGATGACTTGCGAAAAGAAAACTATGCCATAAGCCTCACAAAGGGATTGCGGGAGAAGACTTCTTATGACCCACACAGGTGCTCAGAGTGGCATAGGTGCCAAGATCTGGCAGGGCAATTTCTCACAGTGGCATTCATTCCCCTTCTACTTTGATAAGGCATGCCACAATAAGCCCTTCTCGCCTTGGAGTGCGAACAGACCGGTTATGACGGCCGCGTGTTGATTCCCTAG
>JAWQFJ010015418.1:12500-20000 GCA_034096865.1 Theodoxus fluviatilis
TATTCCCTCTGGAACTTTTTAGTCATGGGACTGTTGACGGCAAAGGGAGGCAACTCGGCTCCAACGTGTGCTTCGTGAGAGAGTAAAGGGAGGCAACTCGGCTCCAACGTGTGGTTCGTGCTGCACGGGAAAAGGTGGAGACGGGAACAGGTGGAGACGGGAACAGGTGGAGACGGGAAAAGGTGAAGACGGGAAAAGTTGGAGACGGGTAAACCATCTAGTTCGTGTATAACGATATCTTCTCGCACTTGGAGATTAGTATCCTTCTCTTTGCAATGACGACTCTGAAAGAGTCAGTGTTTATACGTTCAGACGTCTTTATTTGTGAGGTGCCGCACATGGCGTACTGTGCGACAGGAATGGCTCGTCAAGTCGATGGTGTTGGGATACCTACAGACACCTACACAATGTCTCAGCTGTTCACAGTTGATGTGTCTCCAACGTTAAACGTCCTTCGTTAAACGTCCTTCGTCGAAGACTTGTAGAGTACAACATAACCGCAGGCGCCAATCGGTGTCCCCCTCCTCAACTGGAACACCTGGTTGCTGGGCATTCGGGGCCTGCTCCAGTAGCTCTGCCAGGGGTGGTGCCAAGCAGCCAAAGGGCTTTCCAGGGAAACAGCAGGTGAGAGGCAAACGACAGCTGATGTTGATTTTCAAGACTCGTGTCCAGCTCGAGTGTCTTATACATGGAAGCTTAGAAAGCGTTAGTGTAGTGGAGCCTTCCATGTTGTATTTGCTTCGAGAGCGATTATCTGTGTTTGAGCAGCAAGATAGCGGGGTGTGGTGCTGTATCTTTTACAAACAAGACCCTCGTCTGGTTGACCGCACTTTGGATGACAGACGCCGAAAGTTTGGTCGTCCGAAAAACCGGCAGATCCACGACTCACAGCGACTTTTTCCCCCTGAAGTTTTCAAACTATCTGGAACAGTCGCTGCACTTCATTCGGCAGATCAAGCCATTGCTTTTGAACTTTTAGTCGAGGTATCTTTTTATTGTTTTCACACTGCCAAAATCAGGAGAGAAAACACGCCGTTCCAGACATTATTGTTCTGGAAAACTGATAATCCCTTTTGCTGCTTGCAGTCACTTCCAATCAGCCCAAAATCAGTGTTTCGTTTATGGACTGAGAGGCTCGGATTTCCAACCTTTTTTGCAGCCAATCAAACGCATCACGTGATGTCTCAAGCCACGACGCAATAAGTTTTGGAGTCTCGGAGGTGATTGTTGTGCAAGCTCGAGCAATACTTTAAAATCCGATTTGATTTGAGCGCGGCCGATGTTCGTGGTTGAAAATGTTAAATCCTGAACTGGTCCAGCGTGTGTGGGGAGAGTGACACCGTTGCACGGCACACTGGAATTGTCAGGCAGGCATCTAAACCGCAAAGACGTAACTGATCCCCCTGAAGACTCCGCAAAGACGTCGTCAGCTTGAAGTAGCGGCCAAAGCCATGACAAAAGAAGTTAAAAAAAGTCTTAATCAAGCAGCTCAAGCAGGCGTCAGATCGGCTCGCCTTGATTGAGACAGCAAAAATTCTTCTCTGTTTCTCTCCAGGTCCTTTTGACCTTTTCCTGTGGGTGTGGCGTGCATGCCGCCCTGACATCACTACCAACAGTGCCTTAGGCGGCGGGCGTGGAGGGTTCAGGCGATGATGTCGAGGTAAGTGGGCTGAGTCAGGCACATGGCGTTGAGGCGACGGTGGATTTCCTTCATGGTCTGGCGCTCCGTGGGGTTGAGTTTCCAGCAGCTCAGCATGACCTCGTACATCTCCTCTGGGCAGGCCGCCGGTCGCTCCAGCAGCTTGCCTTCTCGAATGTGCTGGATCACCTGCAGCAATCAAAGACTGGCGTCACTATGTTGTGTTTTACCACAGTTGGTGCTACTGCTGTCATTGCCAACTCCCCGTTTCGTATTATCCCCCTTCTTGCTCTTGCTAGAATTGCTGCTGCTACTACTACTGCTATTGCTACTGCTGCTGCTGCCGATGCTGCTTCTAATATTATGACTTCTGCTACTACTACTGCTATTGCTACTGCTGCTGCTGCTATGGCTACTGCTGCTGCTTCTACTACTATTACTATTACTACTACGACTACTACTACTACAACTAGTACTTTAATGGCGGCTGCTGCTGCTGCTACTACTACTAGTACTAGTACTTTAATGACTGCTGCTGCTATTATTGCTACTTCCACTGCCACGCATCTCAGTAGTGCTGCTGTTACTATAGCTACTAATACAAGTACTACTACTATTGTTACTGCTGCTGCTGCTACTACTACTACCATTTCTACTGCTACTACTACTACCACCATCACCACTACTACTACAAACCACCTCACTACTACTACTACTACTACTACTACTACTACTACTACTACTACTAGTACTACTACTACCACTTCTACTACTATGACCACTACCACCACCACCACCACCACTACTACTACTACTACTACTACTAGTACTACTACTACCACTTCTACTACTACGACCACTACCACCACCACCACCACCACTACTACTACTACTACTACTACTAGTACTACTACTACAACTTCCACCAACACCACCATCACCACCACTACTACTACTACTACTACCACTTCTACTACTACGACCACTACCACCACCACCACCACCACCACTACTACTACTACTACTACTACTACTACTAGTACTACTACTACAACTTCTACTACTACGACAACTACCAGCACCACCACCACCACTACTACTACTAGTAATACTATTACCACTTCTACTACTACGACCACTACCAGCACCACACCACCACTACAACTACAATGACTGCTGCTGCTATTATTGCTACTTCCATTGCCACACATCTCAGGCGTGCTCCAGCTGCGACTGCTTCCACTGGCGCTGGTACTGTTGGTGCTTCTCTAGTTGCTGCTGTTGCTCCCACTGTGGCCTCACTACTGCTAACTCTTATGGCAGCTGCAGTAGAGTTACCATCATTGCCGCTGCTAGTAAGAATATGCTTAGGCCGACGCTGCTGTTGTACCTGGTATTAGAAGGTATGTCAAATGCAAAGGAGGGAAAATGCCCGACCCGGGTAGTTTACTTGTACAGAAACATACAAGCCTCCGAGCGTAAAAGATCCGTCTGACCAGCCAATCAGGACGTAGCACTGACCAGCTAATCAGGACGTAGCACTGACCAGCCAATCAGGACGCAGCACTGACCAGCCAATCAGGACGCAGCACTGACCAGCCAATCAGGACGTAGCACTGACCAGCCAATCAGGACGTAGCACTGACCAGCCAATCAGGACGTAGCACTGACCAGCCAATCAGGACGTAGCACTGACCAGCCAATCAGGATGCAGCACTGACCAGCCAATCAGGACGCAGCACTGACCAGCCAATCAGGACGCAGCACTGACCAGCCAATCAGGACGCAGCATCGGCCACGACGGCGAAGTGCACGTCGGATTTCAAAGCACATGACCACATGGGTCAAATCGAATTTCGGACACTGGCGGTATGTCAAACAAGCACTTACAGCACATCAAAACTTTGGCAAAGTCAACATAATCATCGCCTTATTAGAACACGGTTTATCCCTCCAGGTTTACTGGAGGTCCTACAGATTTTATCTGTCTGTCTGTGTGTCAGTCTGTCAGTCCCGACTTAACGGCTGATATCTCAACAACTACTGGACGGATTTCCTTGACATTTTGCACACTTACTGGAAGTTAAGTCCGATTGAATGTATCAAATTTTCAGAATCAAGGTTTGAAAAGAAAGTGATTTTTTAAGGTCGTAAACTCGAAAACACCCCCCCCCCCCCCTAAAATGTCAATTGACAGAATGGCGAAATGCAAAATGTGTGACGTGATCATTTGACGTCGAATAACGTGACGTATTTTTATCTGTGTGTCTGTCTGTCAGTCCCGACTTAATGGCTGATATCTCAACAACTACTGGACGGATTTCCTTGACATTTTGCACACTTACTGGAAGTTAGGTCCGATTGAATCTATCAAATTGTCAGAATCGAGGTTTGAAAAGAAAATGATTTTTTTAAGGTCGTAAACTCGAAACCCCCGCCCCCCTCAAATGTCAGTTGACGGAATGGCGAAATACGTGGCCTAATGGCAGTGAATTGATATTAAACTTGGCAGAAATAGACCTTGAGTATCCTAAAATGTACAAGACCACTCAAATTTCATGAACTATCATCCATTTTTCTACAATTGACAGTGCAAAATACGAACCAAGGTTGTTTTACGGCAAACAACGTTATAAATGCTTAACAAACACTCAGTCATATCAGTTCTCCAATGGCACATCTGGTAGAGCGTTGGACTCTTGATCATGTGTGACCAGGTTCGATTCTGCGCTGAAACTTTTTTTCTCTCTTTTTTCGAGAGGTTGTGGATTCGAACCCGACCTGGTTTTTTGTGTTTGTGTGTGTGTGTGTGTGTGTTCCCCCTCTTTTCTCGAGAGGTTGCGGGTTCGAACCCGATCTTCTTTTTTCATTAAAAAAAAAGCCAAAACCTGGAGGTTCAGCGCCAGCGGTGTTTATCATATATGTCGTACCTCGACGTTGTTGAGGTGGTACCAGGGCTGCTTGCCGTAAGTGAAAATCTCCCAGAGCACCACGCCGAAGCTCCACACGTCAGACTCCACCGTGAAGGTACGGTACAGAAGGCTCTCTGGAGGCAACCATCGCACGGGCAAGATGGCCGTCCCGCCCACCTGTCCACAAAAAGTAGGCAAGAGTGATTTCTGCACAACGGCTTGTATGCACTGATGTATGGCAAATGGTTGACTGATTTGTCCCCATCCTCTGAATCGCTCTGTCTCCCTACCGTTTCTGTCTTAATCTATTTCTCGTCTTTGTCTCTGTCTGTCCGTCTGTCTGCCTCTCTCTCTCCGTCTGTCTCTGTCTCTCTGTCTATTTCTCTGTCTCTGTGCCTCTCTGTGTCTCTGTCTGTCTCAGTCTGTCTGTCTGTCTGTCTGTCTGTCTGTCTCTGTCTGTCTCTGTCTCTGTCTGTCTCTGTCTCTGTCTCTCTCTCTCTCTGTCTGTGTCTCTCTGTCTGTGTCTCTCTGTCTCTGTCTCTCTGTCTCTCTGTCTCTCTGTCTCTCTGTCTCTCTCTGTATCTCTCTCTCTCTCTCTCTCTCTCTCTCTCTCTGTGTCTCTCCCCACGCCCGAGCGCGTGTGTGTTTTGTTTCTGTGCCAGTCTCTCTCTTCCTTCACTTCTACTTCCTCTACCACCACCGCCACTACTACCACCACTACTCCTACCATCACCACCACTGCTACCACTGCACACATCTTGCCATCTTTCCCTTTGGAACCCACCCTGTAGTAGTCGGTGGAGTAGACGTCCCTGGACATTCCAAAGTCTCCAATCTTCACCAGGAGACGGGCCCCCACCAGGCAGTTGCGCGTGGCCAGGTCCCTGTGGACGAAGTGCTGGGACGCCAGGTACTCCATGCCTGCCGCTATCTGGTTGGACACGTGCAGCAGCTGCATCCTGCTCAGCGGCTCGCCCCCCACCTTGCCCAGCACCGTGCTGTCAGGGCCGTTGGACCTGGTAGTGATGATAACGATGACCATAACAACAGTGGTAACAGTTTTGATTGATGCGGGGGAGTTGGTGGTGGTGTTGGTTGCGGTGGTGTTTGTGGTGGTGGTGGTGGTGGTGGTGGGGATGATGATGATGATGATGATAATGATGATGATGATGATGATGCTGCTGCTGCTGCTTCTGCTGCTGCTGCTGCTGCTGATGATGGTGGTGGTGGTGGTGGTGGTGGTGGTGAAGGTGGTGGTGGAGGTGGAGGTGGTAGTGGTGGTGGTGGTGATGATGATGATGATGATGATGATGATGATGATGATGATGATGATGATGATGATGATGATGATGATGATGATTGATGATGATGATGAACACGATGACGAAAATAATAATGACGACGATGATAACGACGAAGATGATGGATGATAACGCTGGTGACGACGATGATGATAGCAATGATGACGTCCACGATGACAATGACGATAATGACGACGACGACGACGATGATGATGATGATAATAATGACGATGATGATAACGACAAAGATGATGATAACGCTGGTGACGACGATGATGATAGCAATGATGACGTCCACGATGACACTGACGATAATGACGACGACGACAATGATGATGAAGATGATGATGGTGGTGGTGGTGAGTATGATTTTGCTATATACGTGTGCATGAATTATGTTTGTGGAATTTTCATCCTCTGCCAATGCAAGAGCAGCACCCTGCTAGAAGCAAGCGATTGCAGTCGCACCCGAAAATTGTTCCCGGACGTGCACATTTTAGTCAGGTTGCTAGATCACTAGATGGAACATTCCAAACAGTGTGGTCATGCTATCATATATTTATGCACAGTTGATGACGTGGCTAAGAGTCAGTGGAGGACCAATGAGAAAGAGAGGCTCAACATCACACAGCGCCAGGTGACCATCTCCGAAAGAAACGGATGATGCAACAGGACAGGCCGAACTGTAGAACAAGACGTTTCAAAAGGCAAAGGCATTGCCATTGAGCGAGAGCTGTCGTTCATCTTAACGCAGCATGCGTGTGCCATGCTGATGGACGCCGTACCTGAGGAAGTTGTTGAGGTCCCCGTTCTCCATGTACTCGAAGACCATCATGCAGGTCTGGGTCTCAGTGCACACACCGTAGAAGCTGACGATGTTGTCGTGCTGGAAGTTGGCCAGCAGCTCAGCCTCGCGGTCGAAGTCCTTGCGGCTAGACTCCGAGGCGCCATCTTTCAGCGTCTTGATGGCTACCATGGTCACCTCCCCCTCGCTGCTGACGCTGGAACAGGTGCCCAGGTAGACGCGTCCAAACGCCCCCTCACCCAGCTCCCGTAGGAACCTGATCGTGTGGAACGGGATGTTTCGGATGACTGGAAAGACAAATCGAGTACGTATATTGGTAACTGAACATGGTTGGTGAATGATTTGAGCTATGGAGCAGGTCCCCGAATACTGGGGCTTCCGGGTGATATGATAGGCATTGAGATACTCCGGCCGTACGTTGCTCTTGGAAGACCAAGTATACAGCACTGAGCGGGGAGATGGGGGAGAGCTTTCTTGACATTCATTCCTCTCACTGTTTTGGGTGTCATTCTCTCTTTGCATGTGCATTCCTCCCCCTCCTTCCACCCCTGTCTTCTTGTTTAATGGTGAGCCAATTGAAGCTGTGTCTGATGTTATGTATTTGGGATTAAGATTGAACTATAATAATAAGTTTTCAGTCGCTCAGAAAAATTTATTTGACGAGCCTCGAGAGCAATGTTTTCTTTACTAAGAACCTGTAGAAAATTGTATCTCCCAGCCGCCAAACATACTGTCGCAGCGCTATTCCCTCACCAGTCTGATCTGTACCTCCTGTCTGAGACTCCTACGTCACTGACCCACGATATCGCTCCGATCTTTGTTGTAGGCTCTGCCGTTTGGGGT
>JAWQFJ010015418.1:25000-30000 GCA_034096865.1 Theodoxus fluviatilis
CAATGGAAGTAGCAATAATAGCAGCAGCAGTCATTGTAGTTGTAGTGGTGGTGTGGTGCTGGTAGTGGTCGTAGTAGTAGAAGTGGTAATAGTATTACTAGTAGTAGTAGTGGTGGTGGTGGTGCTGGTAGTTGTCGTAGTAGTAGAAGTTGTAGTAGTAGTACTAGTAGTAGTAGTAGTAGTAGTAGTAGTAGTGGTGGTGGTGGTGGTGGTGGTAGTGGTCGTAGTAGTAGAAGTGGTAGTAGTAGTAGTAGTAGTGGTGGTGATGGTGGTGTTGGTGGAAGTTGTAGTAGTAGTACTAGTAGTAGTAGTAGTAGTAGTAGTGGTGGTGGTGGTGGTGGTAGTGGTCGTAGTAGTAGAAGTGGTAGTAGTAGTACTAGTAGTAGTAGTAGTAGTAGTAGTGGTGGTGGTGGTGGTGGTAGTGGTCATAGTAGTAGAAGTGGTAGTAGTAGTACTAGTAGTAGTAGTAGTAGTAGTAGTAGTAGTAGTAGTAGTAGTAGTGAGGTGGTTTGTAGTAGTAGTGGTGATGGTGGTAGTAGTAGTAGCAGTAGAAATGGTAGTAGTAGTAGCAGCAGCAGCAGTAACAATAGTAGTAGTACTTGTATTAGTAGCTATAGTAACAGCAGCACTACTGAGATGCGTGGCAGTGGAAGTAGCAATAATAGCAGCAGCAGTCATTAAAGTACTAGTACTAGTAGTAGTAGCAGCAGCAGCAGCCGCCATTAAAGTACTAGTTGTAGTAGTAGTAGTCGTAGTAGTAATAGTAATAGTAGTAGAAGCAGCAGCAGTAGCCATAGCAGCAGCAGCAGTAGCAATAGCAGTAGTAGTAGCAGAAGTCATAATATTAGAAGCAGCATCGGCAGCAGCAGCAGTAGCAATAGCAGTAGTAGTAGCAGCAGCAATTCTAGCAAGAGCAAGAAGGGGGATAATACGAAACGGGGAGTTGGCAATGACAGCAGTAGCACCAACTGTGGTAAAACACAACATAGTGACGCCAGTCTTTGATTGCTGCAGGTGATCCAGCACATTCGAGAAGGCAAGCTGCTGGAGCGACCGGCGGCCTGCCCAGAGGAGATGTACGAGGTCATGCTGAGCTGCTGGAAACTCAACCCCACGGAGCGCCAGACCATGAAGGAAATCCACCGTCGCCTCAACGCCATGTGCCTGACTCAGCCCACTTACCTCGACATCATCGCCTGAACCCTCCACGCCCGCCGCCTAAGGCACTGTTGGTAGTGATGTCAGGGCGGCATGCACGCCACACCCACAGGAAAAGGTCAAAAGGACCTGGAGAGAAACAGAGAAGAATTTTTGCTGTCTCAATCAAGGCGAGCCGATCTGACGCCTGCTTGAGCTGCTTGATTAAGACTTTTTTTAACTTCTTTTGTCATGGCTTTGGCCGCTACTTCAAGCTGACGACGTCTTTGCGGAGTCTTCAGGGGGATCAGTTACGTCTTTGCGGTTTAGATGCCTGCCTGACAATTCCAGTGTGCCGTGCAACGGTGTCACTCTCCCCACACACGCTGGACCAGTTCAGGATTTAACATTTTCAACCACGAACATCGGCCGCGCTCAAATCAAATCGGATTTTAAAGTATTGCTCGAGCTTGCACAACAATCACCTCCGAGACTCCAAAACTTATTGCGTCGTGGCTTGAGACATCACGTGATGCGTTTGATTGGCTGCAAAAAAGGTTGGAAATCCGAGCCTCTCAGTCCATAAACGAAACACTGATTTTGGGCTGATTGGAAGTGACTGCAAGCAGCAAAAGGGATTATCAGTTTTCCAGAACAATAATGTCTGGAACGGCGTGTTTTCTCTCCTGATTTTGGCAGTGTGAAAACAATAAAAAGATACCTCGACTAAAAGTTCAAAAGCAATGGCTTGATCTGCCGAATGAAGTGCAGCGACTGTTCCAGATAGTTTGAAAACTTCAGGGGGAAAAAGTCGCTGTGAGTCGTGGATCTGCCGGTTTTTCGGACGACCAAACTTTCGGCGTCTGTCATCCAAAGTGCGGTCAACCAGACGAGGGTCTTGTTTGTAAAAGATACAGCACCACACCCCGCTATCTTGCTGCTCAAACACAGATAATCGCTCTCGAAGCAAATACAACATGGAAGGCTCCACTACACTAACGCTTTCTAAGCTTCCATGTATAAGACACTCGAGCTGGACACGAGTCTTGAAAATCAACATCAGCTGTCGTTTGCCTCTCACCTGCTGTTTCCCTGGAAAGCCCTTTGGCTGCTTGGCACCACCCCTGGCAGAGCTACTGGAGCAGGCCCCGAATGCCCAGCAACCAGGTGTTCCAGTTGAGGAGGGGGACACCGATTGGCGCCTGCGGTTATGTTGTACTCTACAAGTCTTCGACGAAGGACGTTTAACGAAGGACGTTTAACGTTGGAGACACATCAACTGTGAACAGCTGAGACATTGTGTAGGTGTCTGTAGGTATCCCAACACCATCGACTTGACGAGCCATTCCTGTCGCACAGTACGCCATGTGCGGCACCTCACAAATAAAGACGTCTGAACGTATAAACACTGACTCTTTCAGAGTCGTCATTGCAAAGAGAAGGATACTAATCTCCAAGTGCGAGAAGATATCGTTATACACGAACTAGATGGTTTACCCGTCTCCAACTTTTCCCGTCTTCACCTTTTCCCGTCTCCACCTGTTCCCGTCTCCACCTGTTCCCGTCTCCACCTTTTCCCGTGCAGCACGAACCACACGTTGGAGCCGAGTTGCCTCCCTTTACTCTCTCACGAAGCACACGTTGGAGCCGAGTTGCCTCCCTTTGCCGTCAACAGTCCCATGACTAAAAAGTTCCAGAGGGAATATCTCCGGAACGGTCGATGGTACGCCATCCAAAACGCAACGACTACCCCCATACAGTCACGTGGGAGCGACATGCCAAATTTCGCGGAGATCCGTGCACGGGCGGCCTAACGCATAGACCGGACGGATATCCAGATAGACAGAAACCGTTTGGGTTTTATATATATAGATGCTCTTAAACTAGCACACAACTGTTCCAACTGCCGCGAGGCTGAAACATCATGAGATATCGGCATATTTGTTTCACAACCTTGATTCAGGTTATGAAAATAATAATAATTAATATTATTATTATTATTATTATTATTATTATTATTATTATTATTATTATTATTATTATTATTATTATTATTATTATTATTATTATTATTATTATTATATTATTTATTAATAAAAGATAGCAGTAGTGAGATTGCCAGTGCTTTGCACATACATAAGAGTACTTATATATTACGATGAACTTTCAAGGCTTATGGTGTCCCCTTTGAACGGCATGTGAGAAGAATTACAAGAGAACTGATGTATCAAGCATCTCATCGCAAAGTTTAGACTCTTGTGTTATGGACTGCTCTTGGTTTTGCCAGTGAGGTATATGCATTGATCACCTGACTGCGTCATGCAGCTCCTTATTTGGTGTTCCTAATCACGTGGTGTCGGCCATGGGATGAGGAGGGACAGTTGTGAGCGGTGCCCGAGTTGAACTGTACACAGGCAGTCAGTACAAAAGCATGATGCAGAACTTTGAAACAACCTGCTTGTGCGTTTGAAGTTGCCTTTCTACTCCCGGCAGAAATGGCTGGAAATCCCTGGCAGTTGAAGAGAGCTGTGAGTTGGTGTGGACTTGTGTGACCCTGATCCACAACATGCGTGTATTTGGGTATTTTGAGATGTTGTGCCACCATAAAGGTCTTGGAAATTTCTTCAAAAGGATTTATCGCACGAGACCACATGTGACCTGGTGCAGTAAAGGGTGCATACAGTCGGATTCTGACATTCTGAGTTGTCGGTATCATGAAAAACTTCAAAGTTAGAGCTTTAGAAAGTGCAAGAACAATGGAAGTTGGTTGATTTAGAATGGTGTTATAGCAGATTGTAGTTGACTACCCGCAGTTCAGTCGTTTTGAGAAAAGCACAGTTGAAGTCGACAGACATCGTAGCAACGGGAATCAACTGTGTTTTACAGTTATTGTACAACGGGATTGCATGCGAAAGTGCACTGCAAGCCTAGAAAAGACTGCCAAGTTTAGAATTACGTAATATGCAGCTATTACGATACTGAGAGAGATTCAAATATGCGATTAACCCGAGTAGAGTCGGTACTTTCCATGCCACACGGAAAGGGATACATACCTCTTAAACTCTGAATTAAACACCCTTTTTAGATTGTAATTATCTTTCAAACTCTTGAGAGAGCCAGAAAAAGGGTCCTACAAGCAAGAAATAGCTCAGTTTTGATAAGAAGAAGGTTAGAAGCCTCACTTTCGTTTTTTGGCGTTTCGCCCCAGAGATATCATGTCTATGTACCATTTGCCGCCAAAGGTCACTATGGAATTTAGTAAGTAAGTTATGAATTGTCTAAGGCAACGTGTGCTAAGGATCCATTTTCTCTATCGAGTCTCAAAGATTAAGGGGGTGTGCAGCCTCGATCGTCGTTTGGCTGCCTCTGTGTCATTTTGAGTCTGATTTGGGGGGGAGGGGGGGGAAGGGGGGAGAGGGGGGAGGGGGGAGGGGGGAGGGGGGAGGGGGGGAGGGGGGAGGGGGAAGGCAGAGGGGGAAACACGACTGCGCAACCACTTAGACTGATGATCAAACTCTTTAAAAAGAAAGAGCCATATTCGACAAATGGCCAGCTTTCACACGCGCGCGCGCGCGCACGCAAGCACGCACGCACACACACACACACACACACACACACACACACACACACACACACATAAACAGTCACCACTACGAGTTCTGCGTTGTATCTCAAAATCAGTGAGTGTCATACAATACCCATTTGGTGGTGGATGGAGACATTTCCGTGGGACCTGCTGTTGTTATCAGATGATAAGGCAAGAGAGAGTGTTTGCCCGCATACCTCCCGCCTGCTATGAAGTACTTACCGGGGCTTACCAATACAACGATTACTAGGTAGTTAGACTATAGGGAAATATGGCA
>JAWQFJ010015419.1:0-10000 GCA_034096865.1 Theodoxus fluviatilis
GCTTTCGGGGCCTGCTTCTGTAGCTCAGCCAGGGGGTGCTGGGCTTTTGGGGCCTGCTTCAGTAGCTCAGCCAGGGGCTGCTGGGCTTTCGGGGCCTGCTTCTGTAGCTCAGCCAGGGGCTGCTGGGCTTTCGGGGCCTGCTTCTGTAGCTCAGCCAGGGGCTGCTGGGCTTTCGGGGCCTGCTTCTGTAGCTCAGCCAGGGGCTGCTGGGCTTTCGGGGCCGGCTTCTGTAGTTCAGCCAGGGGCTGCTGGGCTTTCGGGGCCTGCTTCTGTAGTTCAGCCAGGGGCTGCTGGGCTTTCGGGGCCTGCTTCTGTAGCTCAGCCAGGGGCTGCTGGGCTTTCGGGGCCTGCTTCTGTAGCTCAGCCAGGGGCTGCTGGGCTTTCGGGGCCTGCTTCTGTAGCTCAGCCAGGGACTGCTGGGCTTTCGGGGCCTGCTTCTGTAGCTCAGCCAGGGGCTGCTGGGCTTTCGGGGCCTGCTTCTGTAGTTCAGCCAGGGGCTGCTGGGCTTTCGGGGCCTGCTTCTGTAGTTCAGCCAGGGGCTGCTGGGCTTTCGGGGCCTGCTTCTGTAGCTCAGCCAGGGGCTGCTGGGCTTTCGGGGCCTGCTTCTGTAGCTCAGCCAGGGACTGCTGGGCTTTCGGGGCCTGCTTCTGTAGCTCAGTCAGGGGCTGCTGGGCTTTCGGGACCTGCTTTTGTAGTTCCGTCGGGAGCAGCTCTTTGCTTGTCTGTGACCGTTCCTTCCTAAATGAGCCGCTCTGATACCTTTGGTGATTTTAATTTGTCATGGATTCGTAAAGTACACTAGATGCCATTCAAAATGATACCAAAATGATACGAGTTGTGCAGTGGTTGCCGTATTATAATAATTTGAATACATATGTACCAAAAAAGACCTTTCCAAGACAATGGCTATGCAAGTTTGAGCTACATTTTTGCATAGCAACCCCCTACTTGTAGTCAAGCTATATCAATAAAATGTGGCCCAGAGTTGATCTTTACATTCTTTAACAGCCAATGACAATGAGCTCCGCGTTTATATGACAGCCCGCGGTACGTAACGATACCAAATACCTGACCTATGTCTTCGCAGGTACTACAGAAGCGATGTGATGATGAGGTGGGGTGTTACTATATTAGACAAATATATTTTCACACTGAAATTGCAGTGCCTATCTAAAGACGTCAAAACCGATCATCTAGCGGTAGAATTGAAATCCGAAACTTACGGAGTATAAGCAGGAATTGTTCAGCTATCTAAATCGACGTAAATCTCAGAATGGATGTGACACCTTTGGATGAATTTTCGGCCGTGTCTCGATTTGAAAGGAGTACTAACACGACTCAGTTTAGGAGGACATTATCTGAAACGGTGAGTGAAGGCTGGGTACTGAGTACTCTGTTGTATCTGTGGATGCGTGCGGTGCTGCCTCTTGGGGTTGGATAAGGAATTTGATGACCAGTGTATTGATACGCGTGAATTGGGCCGATCCTTCAGAGTGATTTGAATGTATGGTTGGACCTGACACGTGACCTTGTCCCGATCCCCGCCGGTAGCGTCTCTGGTTGCTTAGAAACCTCCCTGACTGAGCTACTGGAGCAGACCCCCAAAGCCCAGCAGACATGGATTCCAGCTAAAGGCGGGGACATCGAGCGACTCCGGTAGTATGTTACACTTGATTTGCTAGGATGAAATAAATCTTCAGCACAGCGACCATTATAGTGGAGAAAAACGTGTGGGAAACATTGCGTCATCACATACCTGGACGCATATAACCACTCGAATGAACTTGCTGAAAGAAACGACTCAATGATCTTAAAATGGATCTGATTGTGACTGATCACCGTAAGAAAAGGAGAATATCAGGATAAGACGACAAAACAGGAAAAGTAGGAAACAAGAAGGGCAAAGCCCATACGACTCACATGCTTGACCTTGACATTTATATGACCTTGACCTTCAGGTGACCTTCAAGGTCAAGGTCAAACAACTAAACCTACCAATGACATCATACACAAAGAAATGCTTTACACATTTTTCCTACCAAAATACATGTGACCTTGACCCAAGGTCAAGGTCATCCAAGGTCATGCAACACAAAGCTGTTAATTCAAGACATAGGAAGCACAATGGTGCTTATTGGCACTTTCTACCATGAGATATAGTCACTTTTAGTGGTTCACTACCCCATTTTGGTCACATTTCATAAGGGTCAAAGTGACCTTGACCTTGATGATATGTGACCAAATGTGTCTCATGATGAAAGTATAACATGTGCCCCACATAATTATTAAGTTTGAAACAGTTATCTTCCATAGTTCAGGGTCAAGGTCACTTCAAAATATGTATACAATCCAACTTTGAAGAGCTCCTGTGACCTTGACCTTGAAGCAAGGTCAACCAAACTGGTATCAAAAGATAGGGCTTGCTTTGACCTATATACCACTTGTAGCTAAGGTCGCCATTCTCAATAACGTGGGAGAAAATTGGGAAAATGTGAAAAATGACTGTTTTTGAGACCACATTTATGGTTCCTGTGACCTTGACCTTAAAGCAAGGTCAAGTCACTATGTACGATTTTTGAGGCCTTGTCATCATACACCATCATGCCACATTTGGTGTTGATAGACTTAATAGTCTCCGAGAAAAATCCAACGTTTAAGTTTTTTACGCCCGGACGGACGGACGGACGGACGGACGGACGGACGACACGGCTGAGTACATAAACTCACTTTTGCTTCGCATGTGAGTCAAAAAGCATATTGTAGTTTGGCAAATAGATGACATTTTTATTATTGAAATTACCGTCTTGAACGGTTATGATCATTTCTTTTCCTTAATATCTATGGTAATAGTATTACAAGACATTGCATCTGAGATCTGAGCTATTTTTCTTTCACTGAATGAAATCTGCCAAATAACAGCCTAAGCTCTGCAAAAGGCCCTCCACAAAGCAACGAGTAACAGCATCAAATGTTTATGACTCGGTAAGCTCTCCCTAGTTAACACCTCGTCTCATCTTCATCTTTTCTAATGCAGAAGCGCAGGCGTGGGTGGGGGGTGGGGGTGGGGGGAATAGCACTCTAGGTGAAATTCTGTAAAACTCTCTCCACTGGCTTTTACTGACACGACCTTGTACGACATAAAATTCGCCACATGGAAGACAACTCCATAAGTAAAGGGGAAAGAACTCCAACGAGACGGGAGGCAACTCCAAAGAGCTTGACAACACTCACGGAGGCGTTGCCGTTCATGGCGAGGACTAGAGGAGCCAGCTCGCCCAGCCAGACAGCTGCTATTCGACGCAGATTGTAGGCGGTGGACTCGGCTGCTCCATATCTATACCAGGGAATGTTCCGCCTGTATAGATGGCCCACAGCGCTGCATGGCACCATCTCTACTCGACCCCCGCACATCGCTACCTGCGAGTCAAGAATAGGGCCTGAGGCGATGGTACGTGTAGTCATTAGGGTGCTGGAGGTACGTCGGTGAAGATTGTTGTGATTGAATATAACAAGAAGGGCAAAGCCCATACGACTCACATGCTTGACCTTGACCTTTATATGACCTTGACCTTCAGGTGACCTTCAAGGTCAAGGTCAAACAACTAAACCTACCAATGACATCATACACGAAGAAATGCTTTACACATTTTTCCTACCAAAATACATGTGACCTTGACCCAAGGTCAAGGTCATCCAAGGTCATGCAACACAAAGCTGTTAATTCAAGACATAGGAAGCACAATGGTGCTTATTGGCACTTTCTACCATGAGATATAGTCACTTTTAGTGGTTCACTACCCCATTTTGGTCACATTTCATAAGGGTCAAGTGACCTTGACCTAGATGATATGTGACCAAATGTGTCTCATGATGAAAGTATAACATGTGCCCCACATAATTATTAAGTTTGAGACAGTTATCTTCCATAGTTCGGGTCAAGTCACTTCAAATATGTATACAATCCAACTTTGAAGAGCTCCTGTGACCTTGACCTTGAAGCAAGGTCAACCAAACTGGTATCAAAAGATAGGGCTTGCTTTGACCTATATACCACTTGTAGCTAAGGCCGCCATTCTCAATAACGTGGGAGAAAATTGGGAAAATGTGAAAAATGACTGTTTTGGAGACCACATTTATGGCTCCTGTGACCTTGACCTTGAAGCAAGGTCAAGTCACTATGTATATTTTGTGAGGCCTTGTCATCATACACCATCATGCCACATTTGGTGTTGATAGACTTAATAGTCTCCGAGAAAAATTCAACGTTTAAGTTTTTTACGGACGGACGGACGGACGGACGCCCGCCCGGACGGACGGACGGACGACACGGCTCAGTACATAGACTCACTTTTGCTTCGCATGTGAGTCAAAAACAATTAGATGGACGTGTAATGCTCCGTTTAAATGAAAGGGAGGCAAATATATTTTGATCACAAGGATGGATATCAGCTGTCCAGTCAACGGCTTTACTTGTTTGGGGCAAAGATTATAGGTTACACAAAGATAGTTCATTAGCTCATTGTCGTGAGGATCGAGACACGTTGCGCCCCAAGCGGATGGTAGTATTGGTGAATCAAGGAAAGTTTATGACACATCTTAGCGACATGTAAAACTTCTTGTTTATCGACGGTTTCTGATGCGTTCCGATCATGTTTGTGAATAAATTTACTGTGTAATGTGTAATAAAATGATTTGCTGCAATAATGGGGGTGTTTTGGCTTTGTTTTTTGTAGCAGGCGTTGTGCAATCCAACTCGACCTAGATCTACATGGTATGGTTTGAATGGGAACGATCTATTTTTCAATATTATCTAAGAATGCAAGCTTGTTTATCAACGTATACACCCCTGTGGAATATCTTTAGGAAATGCAAAGCAATACATACCTGTCAAGAAGGTGATTTGCGGCCAGAAAATCATTCGATTAAGTGAATTCAGTTGCCGCTTCCGCAAAGATTTATAATTAGGATCAAGCGTTGCCCTGTGACCTGCATTTCGATTGTTAAAAAGTAGGACCTTTCAATACCTTTTGATGCATTCAACATACAGCTTTGATAAATTAATGCTGTTCATGGCTTACATTTTCTTCGGATGGGTTTCTAGTATCCCAAAATATAGCTTTTTCTGCGCGAACTGGAGAGAGCTGCCGCCATTGAATTGTTCAAAGAGTAGACATATACGCCATATCTACACGAAAGCAGTCCTCTGATTGGTTCCCTGAATAGAATCCTCCAATCAGCAGGCAGCTTTCTTCGCCGTCTTGTCACTAAGCGGTGTGAGTACACTTTCCTTGATTCACTCCTACTACCGTCCGCTAGGTGCAGCGTCTTGTAACTTCATATAGCAAAAGCTCGGCATGAGCTATCTTTGTGTAACCTATAATCTTTGTTTGGGGTACCATCCACATCAGTGGTGATTAATTAACAAGCTGGTTTTGTCAAGTGACGATTATGATAACTGCTCCTTCTCCTTCTAGAATTGCTCATGATGATGATGATGATGATGATGATGATGATGATGATGATGCTGCTGCTGCAGCTGATGATGATGATGACGACGTCGACGAGTACGACGAAGACGACGACGAGTACGACGACGACGACGACGACGACGGCGACGACGACGACGACGAAGAAGAAGAAGAAGAAGAAGAAGAAGAAGAAGAAGAAGAAGGAGGAAGAGAGAAGAAGAAGGAGAAGGAGGAGAGAGGAGGAGGAGAGGAGGAGAGAGGAGGAGGGAGAAAGGAGGAGGAGGAGGGGGAGAGGGAGGGAGGAGGAGGAGAAGGAGAAGGAGGAGAAGATAAGGAGGAGGAGAAGAAGAGGAGAAGGAGAAAGAGGAAGGAGAGAAGAGGGGAGAGGAGGATGAGGAGGGGGAGGAGGAGGAGGAGGAGGAGGAGGAGGAGAGGAGGAGGAGGAGGAGGAGGAGGAGGAGATTGATGGATGACGGATGATGATGACTGATGATGACTGATGATGATGACTGATGACTGATGATGACTGATGATGACTGATGGTGACTGATGATGACTGATGATGACTGATAATGACTTACTGATGATGACTGATGATGACTGATGATGACTGATGATAATGACTGATGATGACTGATGATGACTGATGATGATGACTGATGATAATGACTGCTAATGATGACTGATGATGACTGATGATGATGACTGATGACTGATGACTGATAACTGATGACTGATGATTGATGACCGATGACTGATGATTAATGATTAATGATTGATGATGATGATTGATGATGATGATGATGATGATGATGACTGCTGCTGCTGCTGCTGCTGCTGCTGCTGCTGCTGCTGCTGCTGATGATGATGATGAACGAATACAGTTTTATGGCTTATTACCCTTTGTCGGCTATGTAAAGCCTCTGATCATTAACATTACCAGAGCCGCTGGGAACAGTGCGAGTCAAGTCAGCATTTCCCTAATCACTCGCCTCTTACAGATGACGTAGGGAGACGCGGGGGGTTTGTTGTTCCCCCAACCCAAAGAGGTCGAAAAGAGAGGGACACCTTAAAGGAGAGCTCGAACTGCTCCATTCCCCACAGCTTCATGCCGCGGTCGAAGCCTCCCAGCTGTTGGAAGAAATCCCTCCTCATGGCAAACGTGGAGCCCTGAATGTTCACCGCCCTGCCAAAGAGTGAATGAGTGGTCGTGTAGATGAATGGATGAATGAACAAATGAGATACATAAATGAACAAGCGAGGGGATGAATCAATGGATGCATCATAGATGCATGGATGGATGGATGGATGGATGGATGGATGGATGGATGGACGGACGGACGGACAGAGTGAGAGGGAGGGAGGGAGGGAGGGAGGAAGGGAGGGAGGGAGGGAGGAAGGGAGCAGGGGAGGGAGGGAGGGAGCAGGGGAGGGAGGGAGGGAGGGAGGGAGGGAGGGAGGGAGGGAGCGGGGGAGGGAGGGAGGGAGCGGGGGAGGGAGGGAGGGAGGGAGGGAGGGAGAGAGGGAGGGAGGGAGAGTGGGAGGGAGGGAGAGTGGAAAGGAGGGAGAGTGGAAAGGAGGAAGAGTGGAAATCTTCTTCTGGGCGATCCAAGAAGTGGAAGAGAATGAAAAGAAGATACGTAGCATAATAGACCACATAAGATTGAGAAAAAGCCATGGAACAAGAAACATATGGAAGATACGGTGAAGACGGACTAAGAGGGACTAAGAAACAGGACCAGAAGTGGCTTCTGGCCCTCAAGTCAGGATTCTATCTCCATTTTGTACGGGAGAGTTATCTCCCCCATAGTTCCACATTTCCGGTCAGTTTGAAAATCGGAATCGTCACATGAACCCTATTTCAGCCCCTCGCATGGCACTCATATGTCTTGCCAAGTCTTCAACATACACCTCCATTGTGATTATCTGTCTTTGTTCACTCTTGTTTGAAGGAGTCGCGAAAGAGTTCGTTGTGGTCACGTGAACGAGTTAATTACTCTTGTTCGAAGAAGTCGATAAAGTATGTTGAGGCACACAATTCAGTCATATGACATCTATTCAAAGCCTCGCGCGCGGCATTTTTATGTCTAGCCGAGACTTGAAGGTATATTTATTCTAAGCCGTATGTCTGGACCAAGGAGTACTATATCAGATACAGTACTCCTTGGTCTGGACACCTCTATTCTGGTTATCTGTCTTGGTGGACTCTTGTTCGAAGGAGTCTCGAAAGTGTAGTTGTCGACGTTACAGAGTTTTGAGGTTGCAAGTGAACCGAACCACTCAGTAACTCACTTTTCGATTTGAAATATGTAGCGATTAAAACGAACTGTTGTAGTATTCTACTTAGAGCTTTGAGAAATTAATACTGCCATTCGGTTACGTTTTCTTTGTATGTGTATCAGCGATTCTTAAAATGCACGTTTTGCATGAGGGCCAGAGAGGGGAAAAAATGGCGGACGTTTGTCTTTAATGTGTGATCGAGTTCAGCCAAAAGAAAATGCCGCTCGCGGGGCCTGAAATGCATGAGATACGACGGAATTCTGTGTCCGGACACCGAGTGCACGGCATCGGCGCCGTGTAGTTAAGCACGGGGTTTAGAGCATACAGACGAAGGAGAGACTCAGAGTGCACCTGAAAGGCCGAGTGGGGTCCCTGAGATGCGCTTCCCGGGCGTGCTGGCGGAGCGGCAGGTAAATCTGGTTCAAAAAGAAGTCGAAGGCTGGTGACCAGAGCAGCTCGTCAGGGGCAAAAGATGCAAAGGCCATGGTGTCAGGCTGAATGCCGTGCAGGGCTGGAAACAGCAGTGCCCTGGGTTCCTCCATCAGACGCCACAGCAACGGCTCCAGCCAGCCTGCACTCCCCATCACAAAAACATGGCATCAGGGTACTTCAGTCGGCGGATCAGCCTGTCGGTCCGACGGTCAGTCATTTGTTGTCATTTGTTCGGTCATTCGTTAAGTCCTTCAGTGGTACTCAGTCGGTCAATCAGTCACTCTGTCAGTCAGTCAGTCAGTCAGTCAGTCAGTCAGTCTCACTCACTCACTTGTCACTCGTTCACTCACTCGCTCGCTCTGTCGCTCACTCACTCACTCAGCTCACTCAACTCACTGACCTCGACTCACTCACCTCGACTCACTCAACTTATTCAGTTCATTCACTTAACTCATCCTCACTTCGGGATTAAGTTTTTTTTTTAAGAACCATCACACCTCCCCAGCGATTCTCACATGAAATGTGCTGTTAGGAGTGTTTTGATACAATATTCGAGAACATTTTCACGAACATACTTCAAATTACCGACTACTGCAAAATTAGTTGTACATCAATCACTTTCCGATCTAACTGACGAGTCAATAGACGCTATCTTGTCTCCAACACACTTGGCTACTACGTCATACCGGGGATGATGGGGGAGGTTTCACGAGACAGACCACAAGTTCAGGAATTTCGGCTGCACGAAAAGACCGTTCTTAACTGGGCGAGCACTTTGCCCAAAAGCCAGCAGCTTTTAAGTGTACGTTCCCAAGACATAGTCTGGCCGGGCGCACAGACCACCATTTTTTTCCTTAGCTAACATGCAAATCGCTCATTTTGAAGATTACTGACACACATACGAAGAAATCGTAACTAAATAACAGTATCAGTTTTTCATAGCACATTGTAGTTCATTGAAATTGCTATATCATTCAAATCGAGATAATTGTGGTTCGAAGTCGAATACAGTTGCAAGTCGGGCCACAGAGTTAAACAATACTTTGCAGCTTCTTATGTAGCTGTGTAGTTCGGCAGGACAACTCACGGCATGCAATCCTTTCAAACTTCACGGACAATTTCGCCTGGTCCAGAAAGGCCTTAAAACATCTCGTGAGCATCATTTGAAACATTGACAGCAGCTGCTAGGAGTAAACTTGTGAAGGAACCACCACTTTTGGCTCATGCATCCCTAAGTAGTGATTTTACTTGAATAGTTGACACTTACTCACAAAGAAAGACGTTACTTCCCTCTCATGCATACAGGCCCGGGAGCTTTGTACTCTGAAGTATGGGAAGATTGATGTGATTTTTTTAAAGGTTTCGGCTCTATATGAGTCATTTCAATGTCTGTGGGACGGCGGTGCTGTCATTTTTGTCATGGTAATTTTGTTCATCGATGGACAAGTTCACATGTCATTCTTCTTCACAAGTCCGTTGGAGTAAGAGTTTTGAACAATTACTTCTAACTTCTTTTCACGCCATGATTTTACAGTGTTTGTCGTGCAATACTCCTGCTACACGCTGGGGTGTTTGCCTGTGGGTAAAGTGGTTTGTTTCATTTGAATATTTCGTTTCATGCAATGTTTCTTTTCGGGGAGTATTGGTTTGTAATATATGAATATAGAATGTATTGTTACGAATGTCATGTAATTATATGTAAAGTAAATATTATTTGCTCTACAAGTATTGAACTGAATTGATATTGGAATGTTAAGGGACTGTTTCAAAATTTATCAGTGTTAAACATTCTTGGCGGTCAAGTGTTCAATATGTTGCTT
>JAWQFJ010015420.1:0-2500 GCA_034096865.1 Theodoxus fluviatilis
AAAGGAGAGCTCGAACTGCTCCATTCCCCACAGCTTCATGCCGCGGTCGAAGCCTCCCAGCTGTTGGAAGAATCCCTCCTCATGGCAAACGTGGAGCCCTGAATGTTCACCGCCCTGCCAAAGAGTGAATGAGTGGTCGTGTAGATGAATGGATGAATGAACAATGAGATACATAAATGAACAAGCGAGGGGATGAATCAATGGATGCATCATAGATGCATGGATGGATGGATGGATGGATGGATGGATGGATGGATGGACGGACGGACGGACAGAGTGAGAGGGAGGGAGGGAGGGAGGGAGGAGGGAGGGAGGGAGGAAGGGAGCAGGGGAGGGAGGGAGGGAGCAGGGGAGGGAGGGAGGGAGGGAGGGAGGGAGAGAGGGAGGGAGGGAGGGAGGGAGGGAGGGAGGGAGGGAGGGAGGGAGGGAGGGAGGGAGAGAGGGAGGGAGGGAGAGTGGGAGGGAGGGAGAGTGGAAAGGAGGGAGAGTGGAAAGGAGGAAGAGTGGAAATCTTCTTCTGGGCGATCCAAGAAGTGGAAGAGAATGAAAAGAAGATACGTAGCATAATAGACCACATAAGATTGAGAAAAAGCCATGGAACAAGAAACATATGGAAGATACGGTGAAGACGGACTAAGAGGGACTAAGAAACAGGACCAGAAGTGGCTTCTGGCCCTCAAGTCAGGATTCTATCTCCATTTTGTACGGGAGAGTTATCTCCCCCATAGTTCCACATTTCCGGTCAGTTTGAAAATCGGAATCGTCACATGAACCCTATTTCAGCCCCTCGCATGGCACTCATATGTCTTGCCAAGTCTTCAACATACACCTCCATTGTGATTATCTGTCTTTGTTCACTCTTGTTTGAAGGAGTCGCGAAAGAGTTCGTTGTGGTCACGTGAACGAGTTAATTACTCTTGTTCGAAGAAGTCGATAAAGTATGTTGAGGCACACAATTCAGTCATATGACATCTATTCAAAGCCTCGCGCGCGGCATTTTTATGTCTAGCCGAGACTTGAAGGTATATTTATTCTAAGCCGTATGTCTGGACCAAGGAGTACTATATCAGATACAGTACTCCTTGGTCTGGACACCTCTATTCTGGTTATCTGTCTTGGTGGACTCTTGTTCGAAGGAGTCTCGAAAGTGTAGTTGTCGACGTTACAGAGTTTTGAGGTTGCAAGTGAACCGAACCACTCAGTAACTCACTTTTCGATTTGAAATATGTAGCGATTAAAACGAACTGTTGTAGTATTCTACTTAGAGCTTTGAGAAATTAATACTGCCATTCGGTTACGTTTTCTTTGTATGTGTATCAGCGATTCTTAAAATGCACGTTTTGCATGAGGGCCAGAGAGGGGAAAAAATGGCGGACGTTTGTCTTTAATGTGTGATCGAGTTCAGCCAAAAGAAAATGCCGCTCGCGGGGCCTGAAATGCATGAGATACGACGGAATTCTGTGTCCGGACACCGAGTGCACGGCATCGGCGCCGTGTAGTTAAGCACGGGGTTTAGAGCATACAGACGAAGGAGAGACTCAGAGTGCACCTGAAAGGCCGAGTGGGGTCCCTGAGATGCGCTTCCCGGGCGTGCTGGCGGAGCGGCAGGTAAATCTGGTTCAAAAAGAAGTCGAAGGCTGGTGACCAGAGCAGCTCGTCAGGGGCAAAAGATGCAAAGGCCATGGTGTCAGGCTGAATGCCGTGCAGGGCTGGAAACAGCAGTGCCCTGGGTTCCTCCATCAGACGCCACAGCAACGGCTCCAGCCAGCCTGCACTCCCCATCACAAAAACATGGCATCAGGGTACTTCAGTCGGCGGATCAGCCTGTCGGTCCGACGGTCAGTCATTTGTTGTCATTTGTTCGGTCATTCGTTAAGTCCTTCAGTGGTACTCAGTCGGTCAATCAGTCACTCTGTCAGTCAGTCAGTCAGTCAGTCAGTCAGTCTCACTCACTCACTTGTCACTCGTTCACTCACTCGCTCGCTCTGTCGCTCACTCACTCACTCAGCTCACTCAACTCACTGACCTCGACTCACTCACCTCGACTCACTCAACTTATTCAGTTCATTCACTTAACTCATCCTCACTTCGGGATTAAGTTTTTTTTTTAAGAACCATCACACCTCCCCAGCGATTCTCACATGAAATGTGCTGTTAGGAGTGTTTTGATACAATATTCGAGAACATTTTCACGAACATACTTCAAATTACCGACTACTGCAAAATTAGTTGTACATCAATCACTTTCCGATCTAACTGACGAGTCAATAGACGCTATCTTGTCTCCAACACACTTGGCTACTACGTCATACCGGGGATGATGGGGGAGGTTTCACGAGACAGACCACAAGTTCAGGAATTTCGGCTGCACGAAAAGACCGTTCTTAACTGGGCGAGCACTTTGCCCAAAAGCCAGCAGCTTTTAAGTGTACGTTCCCAAGACATAGTCTGGCCGGGCGCACAGACCACCATTTTTTTCCTTAGCTAACATGCAAATCGC
>JAWQFJ010015420.1:15000-18400 GCA_034096865.1 Theodoxus fluviatilis
ACCCGCCCTGGAACGTCGGCATACTCGAGGGACAATCGGTGGTCAGTCCCCCGAACACCCCCCCCCCCCCTCAGCATTCCGCTGACTCACTCCGACCACCTGACCCTCTGCGCGCTGACCAGGCAGAATTCGCCTCCACCCCCTCAGACAGACAAAGGAGGTGCTGACTCATTCTTACCCCCCTCTTACTGACAAAGAGGGGGGACAGCCCCTCGAACCTTCCACAGGCACTTTTACTTCACATTCCTCAAGTTTTTCAAGCATTTCACATTCCTTTGCAACAGATGTATGAAGTCTCTTTTCGTTTTAGATGACGCGTGAAATTCACGCCTGCTGTGTCGTTGAATATATTTATCTTTTTTATTAATTCTCAACGAATCCTACTCCCTGAGCACGTGCAAACTCGATCGAGGATCGATACCTTGACGTCAGATCTGCAACCTCAGTCAGACAAGCTGTGGTCGCGGTCGATGAGCAAATTTGCGAACGTCGTCTGTTGACATATTCGCATTGAAATTTGTGGGAAGTGTGAAGTACCACTGTCACCACTCTCGGAACCTGCGATGTTCGCTGATCAGCTGCAAGATAGGGGGCCTAAAAGCGCTGGCTGAAATGTCAATTGAAGTGCTGTAAAGATAATTATATCCAAAATGCTCAACAGACGCAAACACGAAATATGATTTTAGTTACAGGGTACATCGGGGGCGCTTCACGGTCATATTCATAATGGGAAAAATCAAGGCGCGTTTAGAATACCAAATTGAAAATCCTTTTATGAATGGCCTAGGAATGTCTAAATAGTTCAATTTGACGGTTCAATGCTAATGATAAGTGTGTGTGTGTGTGTGTGTGCGTGTGTGTATGCGTGCGCGCGTTTGCGTGCGTGCGTGCATGCGTGCTTGCATGCGTGCGTGCGCGTGCGTGCATGCATGTGTGAATGCGTGGGTGTATGCGCGTGTGTATACGTGCTTGTATGCATGCGTGCGTGCGCGCGAGTGTGTGAATTTGTAATCATTCCATTCGTATGCGTAACATTTGCATATCTCATTAAGCATAGTCTCAAATTTGAAACTGCGTTTCAAAATGCTGTCTATTAGTTCATATTCATGAACATGTTTCACAATATCCTAAATATTACCCAATCTTTTGAATTTGTCATCTGTGTATTACCACATAGTTATATCACTAGTCAATTGCCGAAAAGAAAAAGAAAAATATAAACTAGATCAGGAATCAAAATTATGGATTGGCCGTGAAAACTCAAATTCCTTACATGTATTTTGGTCACCAACACCAGAAAGCGATTCGACTGGAGGCCTAAATCAATGTCGCTAGACTACAAATTTTCCCTGTGCTAGAGCAACCTTCTGGTGTTTTACTTTTAAAATTCTTGAAAGCAAAAGAATCACATGGCACGTGTGAATGGTTTGGAAGAGGTAAACGTTGAACTCCTCCCATCTCCGTTTGCGGGCTCGAGATGACGTCATAGCGTATGGTTTCATTCGTTGATGAGGGGAGAGCAAAGCTGTAGTTACGGTAACAAGACATACATAAATAGACGAATGAATGGATAAATTAATAAATGAATAAATAAATAAACAATTACATAAATGGATGAATGGATGGATAAATAGATAGATAAATACATCAAAAGATGGATGATAGAATGAATGAATGAAGAAAGAAAGACAGAAATAAAGAAAAGAATGAATGAATAAATGAATCATTTAATGATAATTCATTAATGAATGAATGAATGAATGAATGAATGAATGAATGAATGAATGAATGAATGAATGAATGAATGAATGAATGAATGAATGAATGAATGAATGAATGAATGAATGAATGAATGAATGAATGAATGAATGAATAGGGTTTGTTGGTCATCCGGAACATTTATCAAATTTTAGAAGATGCCATTTGAACACACACACAAAATCTATCTTTCGCTGAAAACGCTTTTTAGAAAAATTTATTTGAAAAGTGGAATCCCTGGGGCTGGGAAGATGGGAAGGACGCAGTTCGTTGATTACTGTCGATTTTTTTCTTTCTTCCTCTTTCTTTCTTTCTTTTTCTTTCTTTCTTTCTTTCTTTCTTTCTTTCTTTTTTTCTCTTTCTTTCTTTCTCTCTTTCTTTCTTTCTCTCTCTCTCTCTCTTTCTTTCTTTTTTTCTTTCTTTTTCTTTCTTTCTTTTCTTCTTCCCTTCCTTCTTTCCTTCCTTCCTTCCTTCCTTCCTTCTTTCTTTCTTTCTTTCTTTCTTTCTTTCCCACAATTAAAAAGTTTAAAGTTTAGGGTATGCAGAAAAAAGGAGGGTAGGTGGGGTGGCCATAACCACAATTTTCCTTTTCTAAGTCGCTGCCCATGAGCACAAACTACAAAGAACCTTTACTCAGCAAATTGGAAACATTTTTATTCCCAGGGACCTACATGTATATTCCTTGTCCCCTGATCTCGTAGATTCGACATCCTTTTTGATCGATTTTCTTACATACGAATCTTTATTGAGGGAAATCCATTGCGGCACACTGTGTTGTTACAGAATGCAACCACAGCGGGCATGAGTGTTTGATTGTTTTCTTTTGTTTTCACGCAATCTGGGATGGGTAAATGATTGGGGGGCGGGGGGTGAGGGGGGGGGGGGGGGGGGGGGTTCTGCGTTGTATGTCGTTCCGCAATAAACCACACGACAACCTTGCCGATAGGCAAAATGTCCTCGCTTTTAACTTGGAAGGCACAGAAGATGTACCAAAAGCACTGGCAACCCTGACAAATCGCTCACAAGAATGCACTACTTATAAGGCTGAAAAATCACACGTTAAAGTATTACAGTGCACATTCTAGATCTGCAGGCAGACGGTCAGGAGAACACGTGACAGAATACATACCCTGAGAGAACAAACGGAGTGGACAGCGTTCCGACTTAGGTACACGCAGCAGGAACTGATGGTTGCCAAGGCAACTAGATAACACAAGGTACGCCATCTTCGCACTCTTCCTATCATGGCGACAGAAAGTTCTGATGTCGGCCTGGAAGACAAGGCAAAGCTTATGAAGCACGCGCTCGACAGAGTCAAAATGCGGTTGTTGTGATGCTTCTCTCTGAGTCACGTGATCGGTGCGATCTGGCACACGTGGTCAATGACAGCTTGCCTTCGGTCGATGGAGACCAATGGGCTTGCCTCTTTCTTCTGGACATGCATGCTACTCTTGGTGACCTTCGACCCCACCATGCCTAGATTTTATCATCTTGTTAAACAACGTTATGCGTCATATTACCGTGAGACAAAATTTTCAGTTTCATTTCTGTTGGTTTACACTTTATGATCATCCTGACTTCCTGTTACCCTCTAAGCAAAAATGCACATGCTTACTCTCTGACATTGTTGTTTATTGTGGTG
>JAWQFJ010015421.1:0-17500 GCA_034096865.1 Theodoxus fluviatilis
TCAAGTCTATGAGAACAACCCCCAGACAATCCCGGACTTGAAAGCTGCAATAACAACAAAGATCAGGGAGATTCCAGGGGCAGAGTGTGTTCGTGTGGTGAACAATTTTGCACGCCGCATTCAGGAGTGTCTCCGTCAACGTGGTGGACATTTGGAGCATATCTTTGAACGTCGCTAACATGTGGACCACCCAATCGAAATGACTCAAACTTTCACAACTTAATTGTTATTATCTTACGTTGAAGTGTGTAAAAACTCAACTCAATCCATTCACATTTGTAGCAGTTGTGCATACTTTTATGGGTTGCATTCATTTTGGGTCACCCTGTACTAACATGGCAACCCTTTCACAAGAAATTAATGCATCAGTTTCAATGTTGTTTTCTGGCCAAACATAGTATACTATGATCATTGAATGACCACCTATCAGATCGAAACTCGTTGTCTTCATTTGCCTGTCGGTTCAGTCTTGGCAGTTTAAATACTAGAGCAGTCATCAGTTCATTGTCAATTTGAGATACTCACTGGCTCATAAAATCGGTAGCTAGAGCATAATCGCTCCAAGCATTGATTTCGCCTGCCATCCAACCAAAAACAAGGGACGCAACTCACGCAAACCGCCGGCTAAATCTCGTCCTGCGTAAAATCGTGGAGTGACGATTCTTGCTGTCTAAGTTCTTTGGTAGTAGTAGTAGTAGTAGTAGTAGTAGTAGTAGTAGTAGTAGTAGTAGTAGTAGTAGTAGTAGTAGTAGTAGTAGTAGTAGTAGTAGTAGAAGTAACAGCAGTAGACATGGGTCTGTGTGGAAACGTGAATGACGGCAGCGCACTGCCAGGGCAGACAACAGGAAGAGCGTGGCCGTGGCTGGGGAAACCCGCCGTGTAGCGGCCAAAAGTTACTCCCGGCCAAAAGTTACTCCGGAAGTCATCGCAGAGTTATCTGCTCGGCTCTCTCTTTATGCGATTTACCGCTCCTGCACCTGTTCTTCGCATGGAATATATTCCGACAAACGACGCATTAGTTGCTTTACGAGTTTTTGGTGCATTTGTGTAGTTTAACACATGATGTAGCGTTCAAAAAAGTTTTTCCCCGTGCAAAGCCGTCTCCCCTGCCGGAAATAATATGGGAGTCACCTCCCTGTAGTCTACAAATTTTGTAGTCTGGTTTTATAAAACGCGACCGTTGACTGACTTGGCACGCCCGGGGAGTTATGCTAAGATCCGGCCGCGTTAATATATCTGCGTTTTGTGGCAAACGTCTTTTTTGGCGGTACTGTACTCCATGCACCTTAACGGTGCGCGTGATTCGGGTGTAATCTTAAGCTAAACGACGTTCCGAATGTTTCCGACTTCGACCATTTCAGCAGCGCCAATAAACGTCGTTTAGCTTAAGATTACACCCGAATCACGCGCACCGTTAAGGTGCATGGAGTACAGTACCGCCGAGAAAGATTTTTGTCACAAAACGCAGATATATTTACGCGGCCGGATCTTAACATAACTGCCCGGGCGTGCCAAATCAGTCAGGCGGAGTGGCGGGTGCCGTCTCTTTTTAGAGTGGAATTCTCAGCACGTCCCGAGCAGATAACTCTGCGATGACTTCCGGAGTAACTTTTGGCCGGGAGTAACTTTTGGCCGCTACAGGCTGTCGCTGCTGCACCCTCGGCAGACAGGAGATGACGAAAAGGATAACGACGACGAGACGGAGGAAGAGGTGTAGGATTGAGAAAAGGGTGAGAAAGAAGAGGATAACGACGACGAGGTGGAGGAAGAGGTGTAGGATTGAGAAAAGGGTGAGAAAGAAGAGGATAACGACGACGACGACGACGAACGTTGACGAGGAGGGAAGGAGAAGAATATACTGTGCAGAAAATAAAGGAAAGACTATAGAGCCAAAGGGAGTTAATCTTGGTATCACGTGACGTCATCTGCACTGTTTCTGACGCGTCTCTTGTCAACATTCCCCATCACATAAACTGTCAATGCGTCTATCGCTTCCCTCTCAACCAACTTCGTCCATCTTGCATCTGGGTGCCAACGATCAAGGAACCACCGAGTGGTATCCGTCACGGCACCCGCACCAGAACCCGGCCACCCGTCCTCATGGCCCAACAGCAGCCTTCGGGGAGGGTTGACCTGGGGGACTCCAAAGCAGTCGTCCAGTACCGCGATGGCCATCTCCTTCTAACAAGGTCCACCCTCGCTTTGTCTCGGAAGCTTGAGGAAATGACCTTGGTTCAGGATGCCTTGGATGACCTCAAGCGGGAGTACTCTCTGAGGATGAATCGGTTGAGGGAGCGGCTGGAGGAGCTGGGATTTAGGAAACAGAAACTGGTGGCACTACAAGAAGCTTCTACGGGCCATCTCGAGGAAGTGAAGTGCCACAAAGCCATCGCTATTCGAAAAGCCAAAAGGCAAAGGGCGGAGGCAAATATGCTGAACCCGCGCCTACAGGAACTCAGGTGGCAGCAGACCCAGCTGCTATTGCTGAGGCAACGGAAGGTGGCAATGCTGAACATGTACATGAATCTTCGGAACTTTATCCACCGGCTCATCGGCGAGGGCCAAATGTTCAAAAGTTTCGCTGACGTGATTCTTCGCTACGAGTCGCTGAAGGGGTCCAACGCTGAGCTGAGTACCACGCAAGCACTGCATGAAATGCAGGTGCAGAAGACGAAGGCTGCGTGGCTGGCCTGCAAAGCATCACAGGAGACCAAACGAGTCCACTTCAGTCAGACGATCAGCAAAGTGTCGGCTAGTCTTCAGATAGCCATGCAAGTGGTGACCGAGCGAGAGAGTCACTTGAGACAGATACAGCAAAAAGGCTCCAGTCGGGACCTCACCATCGGGCACATCAGGTTTGCTGCCTACAACCTGTACGCCAGAATATACCGGCATCGGAAGGGCCGCGATCCAGGGGAGGACGCGGAAGCAAACACTCTAGCCCACCTTTCTTCCATACAGGATTTTGTGCAGTCACATTTTAATTTGGGTAAGTAAAGCATCCCTCGGCTCTTTTTCCTTTCAAAGTCTAATTGTGTTTACCATGATAGACGCAACACATTATACACAAAGCGGACTCGACCGGAGAAGTCATGAGAGTGATGAGGTCAATACTGCGGTTGGATTCGAATAATGTGACCCTGTCCCCATGTCCCGGGTAGAATGTTTGGCTGCTTGGAGTGGCCCTTGACCGAGGTTGTGGAGCAGGCCCCGAAAGCCCAGCAGCCGGGGACTCCAGCTGGGGAAGGGGGCATGGAGCGGCTCCGGCCGTCTGGACACTCACTCTGAAGAAGACGCACGTCGACTGTCCTTGTCCGTGCTGTCTGCTCTGCAGTGATGCGGCCCGGCCTCTGCAGAAAGTGCGAGGTTGATGTTCCAGTGTGACCGCCACACCATGATGTGACCGTCAACTCTCCTCCCAGTACAGACTGCGATGTAAACAGTCACTCCGGTCGATGGTAGATTTTCCCGCCAAAGCTAGCCATAAAAGTGCTGTCTTTCTAAGCCGGTCATAAAGACACTTGCACCATTCGTTGTCTGGCGTAGTAATGGCGCAACAGTGCATTTCCAAGGCAGGTGTTTACCTTATTTCTCGGAACCTGACCAGTTCGTATACGCCATGAGTAGATGAATGGGGGTCGGCTCTCTATTGCGGAGGGCCGCTATTGCGGGATTTTTTTGTAAACAAAAGTTCTTAGGCCATTTTGATTCTTTTGTCCTAAAACGCCTAAAAACCATACTATTTTTGTCATCTTTTTTTTCGAAACAATTTTTTTCGTTTTTTTTTTCTATTGCGGGGGGGCCGCTATTGCGGGATTTCTTTGGTCAAAAGTTCTTCAGGCCATTTTGATTCTATTGTCCTAAAACGCAAAAAAAACACATAAATTATTTGTTACTTCTTTTTTTTTAACTTAGATTTTTTTCGGGTTTTACCGATAGTGCTCAGCCTAGGCGGCATCCGCCACCCCGCCTGACTGACAGCCTGTCCGGGAAGTTTCACCTAAACCCGGACGCGTTAATTTTTGTCGTTTGTGTCCAACATCAGCGTCGGGCCCTGGAGTTGGGCGTAGGGACCACCCGTTGAGAGTCAAACGTGGGATGGAGTTAGAATATAAAGCTTCACCCGTTACTGATAAAACCCGAAAAAATTTCTTAGTTTTTTTACTCGCATGCAAAGCAAAAGTGAGTCTATGTACTCACCCCTGTCGTCCGTACGGGCGTCCGTGCGTCCGTGAAAAACTTTAACGTTGGATTTTTCTCGGAGACTATTAAGTCTATCAACACCTAATTTGGCATGATGGTGTATGATGATAAGGCCTCAAAAAAAATACATAGTGACTTGACCTTGCTTCAAGGTCGAGGTCGCAGGGGCCGTAAATGTTGTCTAAAAAACAGCCATTTTTCACATTTTCCCAATTTTCTCTGACGTTTTTGAGATTGGATACCTCACCTATATATGGTATATAGGGCAAAGTAATCCCTATCTTTTGATACCAGTTTGATTGACCTTGCTTCAAGTTCAAGGTCACAGAAGGTCTTTAAAGTTGGATTGTATACATATTTTGAAGTGACCTTGACCCTGAACTATGGAAGATTACTCTTCCAAACTTCATAACATTGTAGTAGACATGTTATACTTTTATACTAGGTCACCCGTGTTGTCCGTCCGGGCGTCCGGGCGTCCGTCCGGTCGTCCGGGCAGACCGGGCATCCGGGCGTCCTGTAATCCGTAAAAAACTTTAACGTTGGATTTTTCTCGGAGACTATTAAGTCTATCAACACCCAATTTGGCATGATGGTGTAGGATGACAAGGTGTCAAAAAAAATACATAGTGACTTGACCTTGCTTCAAGGTCAAGGTCACATGAACTCTTTAAATTTGGATTGTATACATATTTTGAAGTGACCTTGACCCTGAACTATGGAAGATAACTCTTCCAAACTTCATGTCATTGTAGTATACATGTTATTCTTTCATCATGAGATACATTTGGTCACATATCATCAAGGTCAAGGTCACTTTGACCCTAATGAAATAAGACCGAAATGAGGTAGTGAAACAATGAAAGTGACCATATCTCACGGTAGAAAGTGCCAATAAGCACCATTGTGCTTCCTATATCTTGAATTAACAGCTTTGTGTTGCATGACCTTGGATGATCTTGACCTTGGGTCAAGGTCACATGTATTTTGGTAGGAAAAATGTGTAAAGCATTTCTTAGTGTATGATGTCATTGCTAAGTTTAGTTGTTTGACCTTGACCTTGAAGGTCACCTCAAGGTCATGTAAAGGTCAAGGTCAAGCATGTGAGTTGTATGTTCTTTGCCCGTCTTGTTCCAAAAAGTAACAAATTATTTTATGGGTTTTTGGGCGTTTTAGGACAAACGAATCAAAATGTCCTGAAGAACTTTTGACCAAACAATCCTGCAATAGCGGCCCCCCGCAATAGGGGAAAAAAAAACGATAAAATTTCTAAGTTTCGAAAAAAAAGTAACAAATATGTTATGGGTTTTTTGGCGTTTTAGGACAAAAGAATCAAAATGGCCTAAGAACTTTTGTTTTAACCAAAAACAAATCCCGCAATAGCGGCCCCTACCCGATGAATGTACCTGTAGTCTTAGTACTGTTCTGGTTGGTGTGTTACAGCTATCGAATTAACAGACTGGATAATCCTATATATATAAACTAAAGTCCCATAATCTTCTCAAAATCTGTTACAAAACTAGCTAAGGTGCTTGCATGTACGTGTATATGTGCATGCATTGTGATCGAGTTGAATGCGTATACAAGTGCGTGCTGCGCTGGTGAATGCGTGTTTATGGATGGAGAGTGTATGAAAAATCGGCGGAATACAATTTTGTAGATACGAGATGCCAGTACACGGGTTATAAGATTAATTAGAATGATCTTCTTTAAAATTACGTCGCTTAAAAGCGGTCTAAGATTAATGCCCAGATATCGCTAGTCGGTCGGTTGATCATGTTCTTCCGTTCGGTCTCATCTCTGCTCATTCATTGGCTAATTCATTGTTTTTTTGTTTTGTTTGTTTTGTTTGGTTTGGTTTGGTTTGGGTTGGTTTGGTTTGGTTTGCTTTGCTTTGGTTTGGTTTGGTTTGGTTTGGTTTGGTTTGGTTTGGTTTGTTTTGGTTTGTTTTGGCTTGTTTTGTTTGTTTTGGTTTCTTTTATTTGTTTTGGTTGTTTTGTTTGTGTTGTGTTGTGTTGTTTTGTGTTGTGTTGTTTTGTGTTGTGTTGTTTTGTGTTGTTTTGTGTTGTGTTGTGTTGTGTCATGTTGTGGTGTTTTGTGGTGTTTTGTGGTGTTTTGTGGTATTTTGTGGTGTTCTGTGTTGTGTTGTGTCATGTTGTGTCATGTTGTGGTGTTTTGTGGTGTTTTGTGGTGTTTTGTGGTGTTTTGTGGTGTTTTGTGGTGTTTTGTATTGTGATGTGTCATGTTGTGGTGTTTTGTGGTGTTTTGTGGTGTTTTGCTTTGTTTTGTTTTGTTTTGTTTTATTTTGTTTTGTTTTGTGGGGTTTTTGACTCACATGCGAAGCAAAAGTGAGTCTATGTACTCACCCGTTTCGTCCGTCCAGGCGTCCGGGCATCCGGGCGTCCAGGCATCCGGGCGTCCGAAAACTTTAACGTTGGATTTTTCTTGGAGACTATTAAGTCTATCAATATCAAATGTGGCATGATGGTGTATGATGACAAGGCCTCAAAAAACATACATAGTGACTTGTCCTTGCTTGAAGGTCAAGGTCGCAGGGGCCATAAATGTTGGCTAAAAAACAGTCATTTTTCACATTTTCTCAATTTTCTCTGACGTTTTTGAGATTGCATACTTGAACTATACATGGTATATAGGGCAAAGTAAGCTCTATCTTTTGATACCAGTTTGGTTGACCTTGCTTCAAGGTCAAGGTCAAGGTCACAGGAGCTCTTCAAAGTTGGATTGTATACCTATTTTGAAGTGACCTTGAACCTGAACTACGGAAGATAACTCTTTCAAACTTAATAATTATGTGGGGCACATGTTATACTTTCATCATGAGATACATTTGGTCACATATCATCAAGGTCAAGGTCACTTTGACCCTTATGAAATGTGACCAAAATGGGGAAGTGAACCACTAAAAGTGACCATATCTCATGGTAGAAAGTGCCAATAAGCACCATTGTGCTTCCTATGTCTTGAATTAACACCTTTGTATTGCATGACCTTGACCTTGGATCAAGGTCACATGTATTTTGGTAGGAAAAATGTGTAAAGCAGTTCTTAGTGTATGATGTCATTGGTAGGTTTAGTTGTTTGACCTTGACCTTGAAGGTCACCTGAAGGTCAAGGTCATATAAAGGTCAAGGTCAAGCATGTGAGTCGTATGGGCTTTGCCCTTGTGTTGTGTTTTGTTGTGCTGTGTTGTGTTGTGTTGTGTTGTGTTGTGCTGTGTTGTGCTGTGTTATGTTGTGTTGTGTTGTGCTGTGCTGTGCTGTGCTGTGCTGTGCTGTGTTGTGTTGTGTTGTGTTGTGTTGTGTTGTGTTGTGTTGTGCTGTGCTGTGTTGTGTTGTGTTTTGTTTTGTTTTGTTTTGTTTTGTTTTGTTTTGTTTTGTTTTGTTTTGTTTTGTTTTGTTTTGTTGTTGTGTTGTGTTGTGGTGTTGTGCGGTGTGTTGTGGTGTTGTGTTGTGTTGTGTTGTGTTGTGGTGTTGTGTTGTGTTGTGTTGTGTTGTGTTGTTGTGTTGTGTTGTGTTGTGTTAGGTTGTGTTGTGTTGTGTTGTGTTGTGTTTGTGTTGTGTTGCGTTGTGTTGTGTTGTGTTGTGTTGTGTTGTTTTGTTGTAATGTGTTGTGTTGTGTTGTGTTGTGTTGTTGTGTTGTGTTGTGTTGTGTTGTAATGTGTTGTGTTGTGTTTTGTTGCATTGTGCTGTGTTGTGTTGTGTTGTGTTGTGTTGTGTTGTGTTGTGTTGTGTTGTGTTGTGTTGTGTTGTTGTGTTGTGTTGTGTTGTGTTGTGTTGTGTTGTGTTGTGTTGTGTTTTGTTGTGTTGTGTTGTGTTGTGTTTTGTTGTGTTGTGTTGTGTTTTGTTGCGTTGTGTTGTGTCGTGTTGGGTTGGGTTGGGTTATGTTGGGTTGTGTTTTGTTGGGTTGTGTTGGGTTGGGTTTTGTTGTGTTGTGTTTTGTTGGGTTGTGTTTGTTGTGTTGTGTTTGTTTGTTGTGTTTGTTTGTTGTGTTAGTTTTGTTTGTTGTGTTTGTTGTGTTTGTTGTGTTTGTGTTTGTTTGCTGTGTTTGTGTTTGTTTGTTGTGTTTGTGTTTGTTTGCTGTGTTTGTGTTTGTTTGTTGTGTTCGTGTTTGTTTGTTGTGTTTGTGTTTGTTTTTTGTGTTTGCGTTTGTTTGTTTGTTGTGTTTGTTTGTTTGTTGTTTTTTTTTTGGTTGTGTTACTTGTCTGTTGTGTTTGTGTTTGTTTGTTGTGTTTGTTTGTTTGTTGTGTTTGCTTGTCTGTTGTGTTTGTTTGTTGTGTTTGTTTGTTTGTTTGTTTGTGTTTGTTTGTTTGTTGTGTTTGTTTGTTGTGTTTGTTTGTTGTGTTTGTTTGTTGTGTTTGTTTGTTTTTTATGCTTGTTTGTTTGTTGTGTTTGTTTGTTTGTTGTGTTTGTTGGTTTGTTGTGTTTATTCGTTTGTTGTGTCTGTTTGTTTGTTGTGTTTGTTTGTTTGTTGTGTCTGTTAAATGTGTTTGCTTGTTGTGTTTGTGGTTTGTTGTGTTTGTTTGTTGCGTTTGTGGTTTGTTGAGTTTGTGGTTTGTTGTTTTTGTGGTTTGTTGTGTTTGTGGTTTGTTGTGTTTGTGGTTTGTTGTGTTTGTGGTTTGTTGTGTTTGTGGTGTGTTGCGTTTGTGGTGTGCTGTGTTTGTGTTTTGTTTGTTTGTTTTGTTTGTTGTGTTTTGTTGGTTTGGTTTGTTTCTTTGCTGTGTTTGTTAGTTGTGTTTGTTGTGCTTTGTTTGTTTGTTTTGTTTGTTGTGTTATGTTTGTTTGTTTTGTTTGTTTGTTTGTTGGTTTGTTTTGTTTGTTTGTTTTGTTGTTTTGGTGTGTTTGTTTGGTGTGTTTGTTTGGTGTGTTTGTTTGGTGTGCTTTTTGGAGTGTTTGTTGTTGTGTTTGTTGTTGTATTTGTTGTTGTGTTTATTGTTGTGTTAACGTTGTGCTTGTTTGTTGTGTTTGATGTTGTGTTTGTTGCTGTGTTTGTTGCTGTGTTTGTTGTTTTTGTTGTTGACTCACATGCGAAGCAAAAGTGAGTCTATGTACTGAGCCGTGTCGTCCGTCCGTCCGGGCGTCCGGGCGTCCGTCCGTCCGTCCGTCCGTCCGTCCGTCCGTAAAAAACTTAAACGTTGAATTTTTCTCGGAGACTATTAAATCTATCAACACCAAATGTGGCATGATGGTGTATGATGACAAGGCCTCAAAAAACCTACATGGTGACTTGACCTTGCTTCAAGGTCAAGGTCACAGGAGCCATAAATGTGGTCTCAAAAACAGTCATTTTTCACATTTTCCCAATTTTCTCCCACGTTATTGAGAATGGCGACCTTAGCTACAAGTGTTATATAGGTCAAAGCAAGCCCTATCTTTTGATACCAGTTTGGTTGACCTTGCTTCAAGGTCAAGGTCACAGGAGCTCTTCAAAGTTGGATTGTATACCTATTTTGAAGTGACCTTGACCCTGAACTATGGAAGATAACTGTTTCAAACTTAATAATTATGTGGGGCACATGCTATACTTTCATCATGAGACACATTTGGTCACATATCATCAAGGTCAAGGTCACTTTGACCCTTATGAAATGTGACCAAAATGGGGTAGTGAACCACCAAAAGTGACTATATCTCATGGTAGAAAGTGCCAATAAGCACCATTGTGCTTCCTATGTCTTGAATTAACAGTTTTGTGTTGCATGACCTTGGATGACCTTGACCTTGGGTCAAGGTCACATGTATTTTTGTAGGAAAAATGTGTAAAGCATTTCTTTGTGTATGATGTCATTGGTAGGTTTAGTTGTTTGACCTTGACCTTGAAGGTCACCTGAAGGTCAAGGGCATATAAAGGTCAAGGTCAAGCATGTGAGTCGTATGGGCTTTGCCCTTCTTGTTGTGTTTGTTGTTGTGTTTGTTGTTGTGTTTGGTTTGTTTGAATGATTTTTTTGACTCACATGCGAAGCAAAAGTGAGTCTATGTACTGAGCCGTGTCGTTCGTCCGTCCGTCCGTCCGTCCGTCCGGGCGGGCGGGCGGGCGTCCGTAAAAAACTTAAACGTTGGATTTTTCTCGGAGACTATTAAGTCTATCAACACCAAATGTGGCATGATGGTGTATGATGACAAGGCCTCAAAAAATATACATAGTGACTTGACCTTGCTTCAAGGTCAAGGTCACAGGAGCCATAAATGTGGTCTCAAAAACAGTCATTTTTCACATTTTCCCAATTTTCTCCCACGCTATTGAGAATGGCGACCTCAGCTACAAGTGATATATAGGTCAAAGCAAGCCCTATCTATTGATACCAGTTTGGTTGACCTTGCTTCAAGGTCAAGGTCACAGGAGCTCTTCAAAGTTGGATTGTATACATATTTTGAAGTGACCTTGACCCTGAACTATGGAAGATAACTGTTTCAAACTTAATAATTATGTGGGGCACATGTTATACTTTCATCATGAGACACATTTGTTCACATATCATCAAGGTCAAGGTCATTTTGACCCTTATGAAATGTGACCAAAATGGGGTAGTGAACCACTAAAAGTGACTATATCTCATGGTAGAAAGTGCCAATAAGCACCATTGTGCTTCCTATGTCTTGAATTAACAGCTTTGTGTTGCATGACCTTGGATGACCTTGACCTTGGGTCAAGGTCACATGTATTTTGGTAGGAAAAATGTGTAAAGCCTTTCTTTGTGTATGATGTCATTGGTAGGTTTAGTTGTTTGACCTTGACCTTGAAGGTCACCTGAAGGTCAAGGTCATATAAAGGTCAAGGTCAAGCATGTGAGTCGTATGGGCTTTGCCCTTCTTGTTGTTTTGTTTTGTTGGTTCCTATGTTGTTTTTGTTTTGTTTTGTTGTTGTTTTGTTTTGTCTTTTGACTCACATGCGAAGCAAAAGTGAGTCTATGTACTCACCCGTTTCGTCCGTCCGGGCGTCCGGGCGTCTGGGCGTCCGGGCGTCCGGGCGTCCGGGCGTCCGAAAACTTTAACGTTGGATTTTTCTCAGAGACTATTAAGTTTATCAATACCAAATGTGGCATGATAGTGTAGGATGACAAGGCCTCAAAAAACATACACAGTGACTTGTCCTTGCTTCAAGGTCAAGGTCTCAGGGGCCATAAATGTTGGCTAAAAAACAGTCATTTTTCACATTTTCTCAATTTTCTCTGAAGTGTTTAAGATTGGATACCTGACCTATATATGGTATATAGGGCAAAGTAAGCTCTATCTTTTGATACCAGTTTGGTTGACCTTGCTTCAAGGTTAAGGTCACAGGAGCTCTTCAAAGTTGGATTGTATACCTATTTTGAAGTGACCTTGACCCTGAACTACGGAAGATAACTCTTTCAAACTTAATAATTATGTGGGGCACATGTTATACTTTCGTCATGAGATACAGTTGGTCACATATCATCAAGGTCAAGGTCACTTTGACCCTTATGAAATGTGACCAAAATGGGGTAGTGAACCACTAAAAGTGACCATATCTCATGGTAGAAAGTGCCAATAAGCACCATTGTGCTTCCTGTCTTGAATTAACAGTTTTGTGTTGCATGACCTTGGATGACCTTGACCTTGGGTCAAGGTCACATGTATTTTTGTAGGAAAAATGTGTAAAGCATTTCTTTGTGTATGATGTCATTGGTAGGTTTAGTTGTTTGACCTTGACCTTGAAGGTCACCTGAAGGTCAAGGGCATATAAAGGTCAAGGTCAAGCATGTGAGTCGTATGGGCTTTGCCCTTCTTGTTTGTTTTGTTTTTTGCTTGCTTGCTTACTTGCTCGTTTGTTCATTCCATCAGTCCGCCGGTCGGTCTGCCGGTCTGTGTGTCTGTCAGTCGTTCCATCGCTATTAGTACTAGGCAGCTGGTCAGTCATTCAGACTCTCATGCAATCTGCTATTCATTCTCTCTATCTGTCAGTCTGGGGGGCATTGCTTATCTTACCTTGTTGGCTAATGATAGGCCGGTATCAACATGTGTCAAACAGTCGACTGCTTTTACATCTGCGTTCATCATGTTGACATATGTTGACCCCAGCCTATTCCTCTCAAGATCTTGTAGGGTTCCTAGCGTAAGCAACGCGCTCTGTGCTGACTGACTGCAGGTGAGAGTGTGCGGGCGAGGAGCGACGGCTCTGCGCATGTCCAGGGTGTGCCGTCCAATCACCATGCAGGAGGAAGGAATTCTTTCACGGAGGAATCGTGAAGGAAAAGGTCCAATCAAGACTGCAGTGTAGGAAATGGTCCAATCAAGACTGCAGTGTAAGTGCATCTGTTGACTCTTCCTTGGCTCCATTGTAAACGCATACGTACATGCACAGGGCGTAATTTTTTACTCACATGCGAAGCAAAAGTGAGTCTATGTACTCACCCGTTTCGTCCGTCCGGGCGTCCGGGTGTCCGTTTAAAACTTTAACGTTGGATTTTTCTCAGAGACTATTAAATCTATCAACACCCAATTTGTCGTGATGGTGTATGATGACAAGACGTAAAAAAACATACATAGTGACTTGACCTTGCTTCAAAATCAAGGTCGCAGGGGCCATAAATGTTGTCTAAAAAACAGTCATTTTTCACATTTTCTCAATTTTCTCTGAAGTTTTTGAGATTTGATATCTCACCTGTATATGGCATATAGGGCAAAGTAAGCTCTATCTTTTTATACCAGTTTGGTTGACCTTGCTTTAAGGTCAAGGTCACAAGAGCTCTTCAAAGTTGGATTGTATACATATTTTGAAGTGACCTTGACCCTGAACTATGAAAGATAACTGTTTCAAACTTAATAATTATGTGGGGCACATGTTATACTTTCGTCATGAGATACAGTTGGTCACATATCATCAAGGTCAAGGTCACTTTGACCCTTATGAAATGTGACCAAAATGGGGTAGTGAACCACTAAAAGTGACCATATCTCAAGGTAGAAAGTGCCAATAATCACCATTGTGCTTCCTATGTCTTGAGTTAACAGCTTTGTGTTGCATGACCTTGGATGACCTTGACCTTGGGACAAGGTCACATGTATTTTGGTAGGAAAAATGTGTAAAGCATTTCTTCGTGTATGATGTCATTGCTAGGTTTAGTTGTTTGACCTTGAAGGTCACCTGAAGGTCAAGGTCATGTAAAGGTCTAGGTCAAGCATGTGAGTCGTATGGGCTTTGCCCTTTTTGTGTTTGTGTGGGTGTGTCCTACTGTCGCATCCGTCCGTCCGCCCGCCCGTCCGCCTGTCTGCCTGCCTGCCTGCCTGCCTGCCTGCCTGCCCGCCCGTCAGTCTATATGTTTGCTGGTGTGCGTATGCGAGTGCGAACATGCTTTTGTGTGTGCCCACGGGTGTTGTGTGACTGCCCACCTGTCTGCCTGTCTGTTAATCTGCCTGCCTGCCGACAACATCCGGTAATTCAAAATGGTCAAACTTTGTTTCGTTCTAGAATAACAGTCTGCATGATTGTTATTTCATTTTCCAGCCCAGCATGCACAATGTGCGTTTTGATGCGCGTGAATTCTCTGGAGTGATATTCTTTTTTGTTACGTTTCCAGGGCCGGACAAGTCCAAATGACGGGGAAATTCGACCTGATGAAGAGGGAGTGAAATCATGAACTGTTTGAGTACTTTAGGTGCATCACGAGATGCAAGATGTTGAAGATGATAATGATTTATGAATCTGACCTCCACTTAAAGACTGAATATGTCTAGTTAGGTGGACAGTTTAACAAATCTAATGCTTCAAATTCTCATCGTTATGCTGATCATGTAATTGGACGGTTTAATTTGTAAAAGTAATTTCTAAATTCTGCATTTAAAACGCGAACACTTCGTTACTAAAATATGTTAATCATTGATGTGCTTCCTTAATTTTTAACTCACTGGAGTCGTGGCTAAATATTGTGATCGTTCTCTGAGATCGTAAGTTTTTGGTGCATTTTCAAAAATATAATAAAGATACAAAGGCATATGATAATACAAATTATAAATAAAATGAAAGCTTGTTTTTTACTCTTTACATTCAAAGAATGATCTAAGGGATTAATAATGCTAATTATGAATTACACGCCATAGAAATGAGTGTGTATGCACAAAAATGAAAAAGCATTTAAAAATTCAGTTCACTAGCTGTTATGGGAAGCGTACAAGCGCCTAGATAATGAGAAACTTTAAATGTCAATATCCAAGTAATGCAATTGTGTATACACATTTAGTACAGACAAATACAAGCAGATGGAGGCTAGCAATCAACAAAATCAAAGTATTTTTTCATAGAATTGGAAGATCAAACGTTTTGTAGTACGCTTTCCCGCCTTTTTGTCAACATACACACCACATGCACAAAGGTTGCAATTTCCGATCATCAGTCGAAAATATATTCTGCTTGTAAATCTGCTTGCAAATTCCGTCAGCTATATAGGCTAACAAGATTTACCTCCCTTGGACCGTTTTAGTGAAAAAGAGAACTTTGCAAGAGTGTAACGAGATATCTCGCGATGCGATTCTGGCTGGAGGACGCTCACCGCGAGATATTTCGCGTTACGACTCCTATGACCTTTCATGTAAATGTTTTATATCCATGTACATACAAACATACATATCTATATCAAGGACAAGGGAAGTTTCCCCTCTCCTCTACAAATTAAACCCACATGTTCTTGTACAATTGACGTTACGATTACTTTGCTTTTGATATAGCCTTTACAATAATAAAATGCACAAACAACTAAAAGTCAGACTTTTCCTTGCTTGCAAGTGTGTTGATTTCAGCAGCCTTTACTGTGATCCTCAGTGCCAGTTGATGCAGCATTTACCCGTGTTGTGCGTCAAAAAGAGCATTTTTGATTCACATGCGAAGCAAAAGTGAGTCTATGTACTCACCCGTGTCGTCCGTCCGTCCGTCCGTCCGTCCGTCCGGGCGTAAAAAACTTAAACGTTGGATTTTTCTCGGAGACTATTAAGTCTATCAACACCAAATGTGGCATGATGGTGTATGATGACAAGGCCTCAAAAAACATACATAGTGACTTGACCTTGCTTCAAGGTCAACGTCACAGGAGCCATAAATGTGGTCTCAAAAACAGTCATTTTTCACATTTTCCCAATTTTCTCCCACGTTATTGAGAATGGCGACCTTAGCTACAAGTGTTATATAGGTCAAAGCAAGCCCTATCTTTTGATACCAGTTTGGTTGACCTTGCTTCAAGGTCAAGGTCACAGGAGCTCTTCAAAGTTGGATTGTATACCTATTTTGAAGTGACCTTGACCCTGAACTACGGAAGATAACTCTTTCAAACTTAATAATTATGTGGGGCACATGTTATACTTTCATCATGAGACACATTAGGTCACATATCATCAAGGTCAAGGTCACTTTGACCCTTATGAAATGTGACCAAAATGTGGTAGTGAACCACTAAAATTGACTATATCTCATGGTAGAAAGTGCCAATAAGCACCATTGTGCTTCCTATGTCTTGAATTAACAGCTTTGTGTTGCATGACCTTGGATGACCTTGACCTTGGGTCAAGGTCACATGTATTTTGGTAGGAAAAATGTGTAAAGCATTTCTTCGTGTATGATGTCATTGGTAGGTTTAGTTGTTTGACCTTGACCTTGAAGGTCACCTGAAGGTCAAGTTCATATCAAGGTCAAGCATGTGAGTCGTATGGGCTTTGCCCTTCTTGTTTACATTCATTCTCATTCTCTCTCTCATTCTCTCTCTCTCATTTTCATTCATTCTCTTTCATTCATTCTCTCTCATTCTCTCTCTCATTCATTCCCTCTCTCAATCATTCTCTCTCTCTCATTCATTCTCTCTCTCTCATTCATTCTCTCTCATTCATTCTCTCTCATTCATTCTCTCTCTCATTCTCTCTCTCTCATTCTCGTGTCCCATAGGCGGCGTTTTTGCAGCAGGCTGTGCACAGTTCGAGCTCCGAGTTGTTTAACCGTACTACAGGACACATACCGAGTACAGGAACGTCATTATGGAAGATATTTTACCTGCCATCCTGAGGAGCGCAGAGAGTGAACTTGCTACAACCCATGTTCTCAAATTTTGGAACATTGATGCGAATTTGGAATTCACAACGGTTACGCTGAAATGGACAAGCCCATTAGCGCCCCAGAGGAAGTATGCTCCTCGATCTAGCTCTCGGTCCAAGAACAGCAAGTCACCGTCGAAACGGAAAAGAGATTTCCTGCGGCGACAGATGTTCGCGAAACGATTACAGTGCGAGAGCCCTCAGGGGATGAAATCTTCAGAAATGACCGCAACGGCATCGCCTTTGAGTCAGCTGCAGTATTCATGCAATAGCCTGGACACCCCTACCACCCCAAGGTTGGAACGTGCCGTGACACAGTGTGCTAGGGAAAAGAACACGAATGTGTTGCATGGGGCCGAAGGTCATACAAATCCTGTGACTGGTGTGATCTCCGCGAAGAAGCACGACTTTTGCGAAGAAACCGTGCATCCAGTTGCGGAGATGGCCCGAAAACCATCAACGGAGCACTGCACGTGCTCTGATAACAACCTTGCCCGTTTCCGTGAAGACGACTTCCCGACAGCCGGCCCGAAGACGCACGACAAAATCGTGCAATGCGCTTTTGACGGCGTTATGCACGTCGAGCCTGTTGACCCATCGGAGTTGTTTCGGCAACTCACGAGAGGTGCTGGAAAATCTAAGCCTGTGCGAGCGTGTAGCGGCCAAAACAGTAACCTGGCCAAAACAGTAACCGGAAGTCATCGCAGAGTTATCTGCTCGGGACGAGCTGATAATTCAACTCTAAAAAGAGACGGCACCCGCCACTCCGCCTGACTGACTTGGCACACCCGGGGAGTTATGCTAAGATCCGGCCGCGTTATTATATCTGCGTTTTGTGACAAACGTCTTGCTCGGCGGTACTGTACTCCATGCACCTTAACGGTGCGCGTGATTCGGGTGTAATCTTAAGCTAAACGACGTTTATTGGCGCTGCTGAAATGGTCGAAGTCGGAAACATTCGGAACGTCGTTTAGCTTAAGATTACACCCGAATCACGCGCACCGTTAAGGTGCATGGAGTACAGTAGGCCTACCGCCGAGCAAGACGTTTGTCACAAAACGCAGAAATATTAACGCGGCCGGATCTTAGCATAACTCCCCGGGCGTGCCAAGTCAGTCAACGGTCGCGTTTTATCAAACCAGACTACAAATAGACTACAGGGAGGTGACTCCCATATTATTTCCGGCAGGGGAGACGGCTTTTCACGAGAAAAAACTTTTTTGAACGCTACATTATGTGTTTAACGA
>JAWQFJ010015421.1:42500-45079 GCA_034096865.1 Theodoxus fluviatilis
GGAATTAACCAGAGAGGTTGAACCTGTCGTGATAAATCTGTCTCATCGTGGCTCGCAAGATCAGAAGTATCGGTCAAAAGATGTACTCGAAGTGGACATTTTGAGTTCCTTGAATACGAAACCCCTCGGGATGCAGGTGGAATGCGCGTAGACTTTCACCCGTGGTAGATCTGGTCCACAGCGGTGGGCAAAGTGGAGCCAAGACAGACAGTCTCCATCGCCTCATTGTGAAAGGCGTTGACTGAAACCTATTTGTTTGGCAGTCCCACAAGAAGAGAGAGAGAGAGAGAGAGAGAGAGAGAGAGAGAGAGAGAGAGAGAGAGAGAGAGAGATGGGGGGGGGGGGGGGGGGGGGGGAGGGGGGGGGACAAACGGAGAGATGGAAGAACAGAAAAAGGGAGATGGATCGATTGATTTCTTTATTTCGGTTGACGACCCGTCAGATGAATACAGTACAGAAGATGCAACTAAACGTGCCATTCTATGGCAAAGGAAAAACTAAAACAAAAACATAAATGTATATGTATAAAAACGACTCGCATAATATCAATACAAAAAAACCGATATGTACAAGACAGATATAAACATTATGGACATAAGGAAAAAAGTGAGAGTGAGGGAGAGAGAGAGAGAGAGAGAGAGAGAGAGAGAGAGAGAGAGAGAGAGAGAGAGAGAGAGAGAGAGACAGAGAGAGAGAGATCAACAGACCCAGAGGCCAAGATACCTGGAAGCCACTGGGGCTTGGTACAACGCAAGCCTTCAAGGGCAATGACTACATGAAAGTTGGTCAAGCTGGAGTAAAGAGTCAACAAGCGATCGAGGCGAGAAGTTCCCTTCAATTACCAGCCTGGGTCCGGCTTCCATGATCTATTCCTTCCAGAAACCTGGGCACGCTTTCTTGCTTCGACTACCCCCTTTTTTACTCTCTCTTTCTCCCCCCTCCCCCCCCCCCCCCCCCTCCCCCAACATCCTTTCCCCTACGGAGGCTATTTTCTCCACATGCCAAGGGCCATTGCGTAACCTTCATTACCTGCAGTTACTAGAGCAGCAGAGTTCTTTGACCCTACTTGTGAGCTCTTCTGCGCTAGAGATCGGGAAATTTTCTCTGCTTCCGCTCGGTCTTCTGTTGCCCGGATGTGACGCCTCAGAGGTGAGAGGCTGACTGATCCCGAAAGTCAAAGTACGATTCATGTTGACCTTTTGGGGTCAGGCCTGACCATACTGGGAAGGGAAGCTGCATGATACTGCTGGAATTATGAAATGATGACAGTGCGGACAAGTGGAATTGCGAAATTCATATGACAGAAAGCGTCTTCCGGGTAGAAATACAGCATTTTTCTCAAATGCAACGCTGGCCCTAATTGTTTCTTCTAATTCTTTGTCGTTGATCGATATTGCTTTTGCAACCTCTTGAATATGTACCACCACCACCACCATCACCACCACTACCACCACACCACCACATCCACCACCACTACCACCACTACCACCACTACCACCACCACCACCACCACTACCACCACCACCATCACCACCACTACCACCACACCACCACAACCACCACCACTACCACCACTACCATCACCACCACCACCACACCACCATCACCACCACTACCACCACCACCACTACCACCACAACTACCACCGCTACCACCAACACCACCACACCACCACCACCACCACTACCACCACTACCACCAACACCACCAACACCACCAACACTACTACCACCACCGCCGCCGCCGCCGCCGCCACCACCACTACCACCACCACCACCATCACCACCATCACTATTGCTGCTGCTACTGCTACACCTACTAACGCACAACTCGCACTGCTGTTACTGTCAACTGTGCTTCTGCTTTACTGCTGTCATTATACATGTAGATGCCGTTCCCACCTATACAGCAAAGAAAGGGCTGTGTCCACCACCTCACTGCTTTTTGCGGCCCACATAGTGTTGATAATGATCAGTTGTTTCTCAAAGTTAAGCCAAGCTGATAGAGCAGTAACCTGCACCAAAAAATCATCATGCACTACTACTACCACTACTATTACTACTACTACCACTTCTACTACTACTACGACTACTACTACTACCACCACTACTACAACCACCATCACCACCACTACTCCTACTACTATTACTACTCCTTCTCCTACTACTACTACTACTACTACTACTACTACTACTACTACTACTACTACTTTACTACTACTACTACTTCACTACTACTACAACTGCTGCTGCTACTACTCCTACTTCTACTGATACTTATTATGCTAATTTCTCTACAGATTCCACCTGTACCATTCCGTCGTGCGTCCTTGCTTTCCTTTTCTTCTTTCTCCTCGTCTTCGTTTTTGATGTCCTCGTTTTAGTCATCGTCGATGTCATCTCTTTCGTTGTCTTGCAACGCGACAATAATTTTCACTTTTCTACAATCTAAACTTTCGCTGGGGACTGCTTTGTATGTTGTGAATTAGCTTAATATTTTAGTTTGCCTCCTACATTATGCATTGCTGTGATGTTCTCTCCGCCTAGCAGAGGAGTCTTTTCTTACGGTTCGTCAATGGA
>JAWQFJ010015424.1:0-2500 GCA_034096865.1 Theodoxus fluviatilis
CTATGCCCCGACACGAAGGGGAGGAGTCACCATGGCGTCCAGTATTTTACTGGCGCTTTTTTTAATGCACTCCGGTGAATAAACGCGTCTTAGTATCTTTAGCGTCTTCGCCTCGATGACGGAGGGGAGAGGTTATGACTGGAGAGATGGGATGGTATGAGCGTTTAGTGGGGTTAGTGATGCTCGAGAAGTAGAGGGTTCGTCCTAGGTTAAGGTGTTGATTCTCACGGCAGGTGAGCACATCTTAACCGGCGAGTGCGTTTCTTCTTTGAGTGATCGTTCGGAGGTTGCACCCCCCACCCCACGCCATCCATCCCGCAAAACCATCCATTCAACCCTGCAGCGTCAGGGGCGTGAGCGGGTAGATCTGCTTCTGCGGCTTGCGATAGGCCCCTCCCATCCCATCACTAGTCCTTAGGATTTCTGCAGTGCCGCGGCCAACAGCTCGGCGCTCTTCCCATCCAGCTGAAACCCATATCTATGAAGCTGTAGGGGCCTACTCCAGTCACAGTGACTACTGTTTACACATGCTGTGTTTTTATTTCTCTCGACAAGTGTTGATCTGGTTTTACCCTTCAGGGACAAGAACGGTGATTCACCCCAAGGCTCGAATAATTGCGGAGTCGGGTCCCATCATCATCGGAGAGAACAACATCATCGAAGAGCTTGTCAACATTGTCAACAAGTGAGTCGGCTTTCCTTCCCCACCCACCGATATTCCTTCTTGTTCTGAGAAGCCTGAAGGTGAAGTTGTACTCGTTGGAAGAGGACTATACCCAACTAGCCAAAATTGTCATGCTTTCTGGGTTTTTTTTCTCTTCTTCTTCTTCTTCTTCTTCTTCTTCTTCTTCTTCTTCTTCTTCTTCTTCTTCTTCTGCTCCTCCTCCACCTCCTCCTCCTCCTCCTCCTCCTCCTCCTCCTCCTCCTCCTCCTCCTCCTCCTCCTCCTCCTCCTCCTCCTCCTCCTCCCCCTCCCCCTCCCTCTTTTTCTTTTTTTCAATTTTAACTTCTTGGTTTGGCATTTTCTTTGAGTCTGTGGCTCTGTACCCCAAGCCAAATAGTGAAAATGAGAAAATCCTTCCCCACTTCAGTTTCAATTTGGAGCTGTGTGTTTCTGTCTGAGGAACAAGAAGATGGCATTTGATGATGTAGACATTTGTAGGAACAGCATTGCATGTTTACCATATTACTGATTGTTTAAGATATTTATAATAAATATGCAGAAAACTAGGGTCAGTAGGTCAGCCTGAACTTTTCTTCTTCTTCTTTTTTACAAAGAGGCTAGACTGAACATAAATCAAAATGTCTCTTTCACTGAAATTATTTTATAATTAATTTTATCTTTTTTACTTTAAAAAAATGGATTCCATGAGTGCTCCTAGGTCCGGGAAGATGGAACAGCACGCAGTATGTCATTTACTGTCAATTTATTCTTCTTCTTTTCTTTTGGTAATGGTTGTAGTTGGGTTTTTGTTTGTTTGTTTGTTTGCTTGCTTGATTATATTTATAAAAAAATAGTTTTGGCAGAAAAGATTGGGGTTGGTGAAATTACCACAACCTCAAACTTTGTGTGGTGTCTGTGCTCTTAAATTGGTTTTTTCTTTCCTTTCTAGGGTTCCTGACATTGCTCCCAACACCTCGCCGGTCATGATCATCGGCAGCAACAACATGTTTGAGACTGGGGCTGGTATCTTTTGGAAGAAAATTGGCTGCCACTTGTGTCGGGCGGTGGCCAGACTGAGGAATCGCTTGACTCGTGGTGGTTGTGCAGTTAGCTCTTGTATGCTGCCGCGAGCCAGCATCAGGTTGGAATACTCGCTCCCCAGGGAGGGGGGTTGGTGCCGTTACCTGCCTGTAAAAGGAAAAAGTGACTTTTGTGTTGTGACTTTTTACCTGTGAACTCTTAAGTTCCTGTACCGCCCATAGCCGCCCACCCTGGTCAATCCTCTACCACCCATTACCGCCCACCCTGCTCAATCCTGCACCACCCATTACCACCCACCCTGCTCAATCCTGCACCACCCATTACCACCCACCCTGCTCAATCCTGTACCACCCATTACTGCCCACCCTGCTCAATCCTGTACCACCCATTACCACCCACCCTGCTCAATCCTGTACCGCCCATTACCGCCCACCCTGCTCAATCCTGTACCATTCATACCCGCCCACCCTGCTCAATCCTCTACCACCCATTACCGCCCACCCTGCTCAATCCTGTACCGCCCATTACCGCCCACCCTGCTCAATCCTGTACCATTCATACCCGCCCACCCTGCTCAATCCTGTACCGCCCATTACCGCCCACCCTGCTCAATCCTGTACCGCCCATTACCGCCCACCCTGCTCAATTCTGCACCATCCATTACCGCCCACCCTGCTCAATCCTGTACCGCCCATTACTGCCCACCCTGCTCAATCCTCTACCACCCATTACCGCCCATCCTGCTCAATCCTGTACCATTCATACCCGCCCACCCTGCTCAATCCTGTACCGCCCA
>JAWQFJ010015424.1:7500-13987 GCA_034096865.1 Theodoxus fluviatilis
GTCACGGTGGGGGGTCGGTCATGGTGTGGGGAGGCATTCATCTTCATGGCAGAACCCCTCTTCATCTTGTTCAGGGCAATTTGAATGCAGTTAGATATAGGGATGAGATCGTTCAGCTTCTCATCATGCCCACTCTCCAAGCCATGGGCCCGGGATCAATCCTGCAGGATGAAAACGCCACACCACACCTTGCTCACGTGATCCAAGCTGACATGGTCCAAGACTTCATGAGGCAGCAGTAAATTCGTCGAATGGACTGGCCAGCACGATCACCAGACATGGCACCCATCGAGAATATCTGGGATTTGCTGGGCCGGCGCGTCAAACAAAACCACCCATCTGCAGACAACTGGGGTCAGCTGTTCCAGTTACTGCAGCAGGAATGGCAGGCCATCCCTCAGCAGACCCTGGTAAACCTGGTGCAGTCCATGAGGAGACGATGTGTGGAATGTGTGGCGGCTCATGGTGGTCACACACATTATTGACCCCAGCCAAACGAAATGACTTAGCCCCTGACTTTCAAAAATAGGGGTGGGTTGGTTTGACAACATTTCCGATCTGAAAAAATCCGTTCTACCGCCGAGTGTTTTGGGTAAAATTCGTGCTAAAAGATGAAATAAAAAATTGTGACAAATATATTCTCATATATGCCTTTGCGTTTCAATATTATGCCAGTATTCTTAAGTAACCCTTATAGTGTACTTTCAAAGACTTCAAAGAGACAAAACTCTAAATAGCCTTTGCATTGTGTAGGCTTTGTAGTAGAAACATTCGTGTTGTGTTGATTGGAACTTTATTCATGATCACAAACTGATCTTTCCTGTTTTTACTTTAGATTTTGAGGTCTGCATTTGAGGAGGGTAGTTATTCTAAAGTGAATACTTTTTAAAAATATTTTGTTAATTGTTTGTCTGTTTCATGTGTGTATGGTTCCAGCACTTAAGTTTGTGTAAGGCATTTGTCAGTGCTGGGGTACCTAAAAGTTGTTCTTTTTGTTGTTATTTTGAAAGTCTGAACATTTCATTTTTACCCTTAATAGTTAATGTCTCCCTAAACTACTCCAAGACACTCTTTCAAAGAATCACACATGTCTCCCTGAACTACACACACACACACACACACACACACACACACACACACAGTGTCAAGAGTTGCTGGGTGGTGGTGGCGGCTTGTAGACAACTCGACCGTATTTTGTTGAAGGAACTTCCTACCCCTGGGCTACTTAAGGATAAATGTCTATGTACAGAACACACAAGATGAGATAGATGAATACAAAAGGGTTTAATACACAAGAGTCAATGGAAATGATCACAAATACAAACTTGAGCCAAATCCCCAATCTATTCATCAAAACCCACGAATGGGCAACAAAAACCACTCCACCCACTCACACACACTAAATTCCCTGCACGGATCTGAAACAAACAAAAATAAAAAAGAAACATTCATTTCTCCCTCTTTACAACACAACAATCACGAGGCGTACGAGGTAAAAATGACCAAAAAAAATATTTACAGGAACTTCCCAACCCTTCAAACTTGTTTAGAATATATATATCTGTTCCTGCCAGCCTACCCCCCCAGTGCTCTCCCCTCTTGCATGAGTACACGGTCAGCCCCTCAGCCTCTACTCGCTTGTTGAAACCATGTCTTATGACAGGCGGAGATGGGCGAGCATGCTTTGGGGTTGGACGATGTGCGAGGCACAGTGCCGTGGTTCTATCCCTGGGACGGAGAAATCTGGGTTTATTTAAATGAGGTAAAAATGAACGATTCAGAAGGAAAACAAAAACCATAGAAACTCACCCTACGACCCGGAGCGGCGAGTGGCTGTGCCAATAAGGCAACCAGGATGCTAACCCTCTTAAATAGGGCGACCACTAAGCCGGCACGAGACAACGAACAAACTCACTTATAACATGAGGAAACACAATTCATTAACTCATTGCTTACGCAGGGATAGCATTAGGAACTTTACCTGTGTACGCAGTGTTTTTGCAAGTTTTGAAAAAATCGCACAAAGTCCAAATTTAGAATAACTGTTTAATGGTTGGTATCACAAGAAAGATAATCATTTGCACTTTCTAGCTGAAGTGCTGGATAGTTACAATATGCAGTAAGAAAATTGGGGAAATTTGTTTTTTAACACCAGGTACATGCAATTTTTATTTTCTTTTTTTTACACCTAATGTATTGCAATATTAGTCAAGAGATAAATTTTGCACAACAGTTCTGAAATCAGTATTTCCACATCAAACTATATTGATGAATGATTGACTACAGGATAAAAAAATGCTTGAAAATTATTTTTTTTAGCAAGTCAGAGAGGGGAAATCAGAAAATATACACTTACTGCAATCTGTCTTTGTTTGAATAGAAGAAAAGTCTCAAATGACCTGAGAGAAAGAAGGCGCCCTACTCAGCATAGTCCTCTTTTGTGTGGTACAGTTCATTGGAGGAGTAGAGAAGGTTTTCGGAAGGTTTTTGGCATCCTCTGCATCCGAATCGATGTCTGTGTCTGCTGTAAAAACCGTTTCTATCTCTTGCTCTCTTTCTGACACGACGGCGACGAAGTCAATTCGTCTTCGCTGTCAGCCAGCGCTTCATTCTCGTTGACTGGGACTATTTCCGCATCAGAATCATAAAGATCTTCTTCAGAAGTTCAATATCCACCTAGATCTTCAATATCAGACCCTTCTTCCATCCACACTTCTAATACTTCGTCATTTTCATCACCGCTCAATCACCGACAACGCGACGCCATGTCGACAAGCGCGAAAACGCGACGTAGGGTGAGCGTAGCTTCTACAACATCTAGCTTTCTCACATTGACTATACTAAAGAAAAGGTAACTCCAGCGAACACAGATTGGTTACAGCATAAAGTGCTGTACGATTTACTTCCCTTGAAACAGCAACGTAGATAGGAAAATTTATTTACGGCGACCGCAACCACGTAGTTGAGCTGCGTAGCCAAAGGGTGTTGGCGTCATCGCAACCACGTGGTTGAGCTGCGTAAGCAATGGGTTAACTGCATCGGTGATATACAAACCAAAAAAGCATGCAAAGTATCCTAAATGCCCGGCGATAAGCCAGAACAGCCATGCAGCACATGCGCAAGGCTTCCAGTTAATAAATAAACCATCCAAAATCAAATTAACCATTCAAAAATGAAAACACCAACCAGGCAACGTGCAAATCAAGAAAAGGCGTGCTGAACTGTCAAGAAAACAAAACACTTTAATGCAGCTATTGCTGCAATCCACCTGGTCACAATAAACTTCTTAAAGACACAAAACATTTTTACATTGAGTCGTGACACACAGACACACACTGAGACACAGACACACTGAGACACAGACACACTGAGACACAGACACACACACAGACACACACACAGACACACACACAGAAACACACATACACAGACGCACTGAGACACAGACACACTGAGACACAGACACACTGAGACACAGACACACTGAGACACAGACACACTGACACACAGACACACTGAGACACAGACACACTGACACACAGACACACACATACACAGACGCACTGAGACACAGACACACTGAGACACAGACACACACACAGACACACACACAGACACACACATACACACACATACACAGACGCACTGAGACACAGACATACACACACACAGACACACACACACACAGACACACACACACACACACACAGACACACACTGAGACACACACACACTGAGACACAGACACACACACACACACAGACACACACACACAGACATACAAACACACACACAGACACACACAGACACACACACACACACACACACACACACACACACACACATGCACACACATACACACACACACACACACACACACAATCACACATCACAACAAAGCTGTCAGTAAAATCCGCTGTCAATGAGTCAAGCACAGTGTCATACATTGAAGCAGTCAGCCAAACAATGAATGCACTGACCATTGATACCAGACAACTTGGTCACACACAAATCTGTGAGTCTTGGACGCTCTCTTTGATTCATCACCCCCTGTGGTTTGGGGGTGAGAATAGACCCCCTGTGGTTTGGGGGTGAGAATAGACCCCCCTGTGGTTTGGGGGTGAGAATAGACCCCCCTGTGGTTTGGGGGTGAGAATAGACCCCCCTGTGGTTTGGGGGTGAGAATAGACCCCCCTGTGGTTTGGGGGTGAGAATAGACCCCCCTGTGGTTTGGGGGTGAGAATAGACCCACTGCATCTCCCTAAGAGGTTCATAGATGATGAATAACTAGAAACATCATGACTTAATTAATGTATGCTTACTCAGAGCTGTTCTAGTGGTTTTGGTGCTCAATGGCTTTACATAGCCTACGAAGGCTGATGGGCTGTAAACTCCCTCCCTCCCTCCCTCCATCCATCCATCCATCCATCCATCCATCCATCCATCCATCCATCCATCCATCCATCCATCCATCCCCCCCTCCCCCCCTTCCTACCACCCTCCTCCCCCCCTTTCCATCCATCCATCCATCCATTCATCCCTCCCTCCATTCATCCCTTCATCCATCCATCCAGTCATTCATCCCTCTATCCATCGTCTTTGTCTCATCAGGCCCAGGCCCTGCAGATAGACTTTCTGAGTAAGATTTTGCCCAACTACCACCACCTGCGTCGAAGTTCTCCTGGCCTTCTGCAGCAAGCCACGAAGTGATGGAAAGGTACGCCTGTCTCTGTGTCTCGCCTCATAGAGTTATTGTTCTACCGTATACTGTATAGTAAGCGTGCTGCACGCAGAACTTGAACTTTTCAGCTGACTGACTGAATTGACTCTCCCGTGCGTGTCCCGCGAGGCAAAACTGGCTGCGTTTTGATGTGCTGCGTGCACATATGTGTTTTTCTTCACGTTCTTCCCAATGTAACAGACCAGTGGCCTGAACCTTGAATTTGTCTTTTTCAGTTCAGTTCAGTTCCTCGTAGAGTTCCTCATGCTAGTGTGTTTCTGGATTCTATTCCTGCAACTCTGTATTTCTCATTAAAGTTTCTGTTGACTTCCTCTCTTTTTTCTTGTGTATGTGTTTGAAACATTTGTTTGTTCCAGAGTTCTTTATGTTTCAAATTGTGTTTCATGTTTGTTTGAAAAGTATTATGATAATGCAGTTATTGTGATCATATTGATATCGTATGGAAAAGTTCTGATGCAAAAATGGATGGATGTGTGTCCTTCAGTGTGTGTGTGTGTGTGTGTGTGTGTGTATAAATGTGTGTATATATATATATGAATGTGTGTGTACATCTGTGTGTGTATGTGTGAGGGTGTGTGTGTGTGTGTGTGTGTGTGTGTGTGTGTGTGTGTGTGTGTGTGTGTGTGTGTGTGAATATATGTATGTGTTAGCATGTGTGTGTGTGTGAGCACGCATGTGTGAGCGTGTGTGTGTGTGTGTGTGTGTGTGTGTGTGAGTCTGTGTGTGTGTGTGTGTGTGTGTGTTTATATGTGTGTGTGTGTGCGAGTGAGCATGTGTATGTGTGTGTGCATAGAGGACTTTAACAAGCCAAACACACACTGCTAAAACAGGAAGTGAAACCCCTCTGTATATCTGAGCCTGCCACTTTCTTGATAAACTCAGGCTGCCGGACACAGAATAGCAGCAACTACGCAGGCCTCCTACTTGAGATAGTGGGGATAGGTCCTGCTTGGCTGCTATATCACAGCACAACATGTGCAAAAGCCAAAAGCTGGAACTAATTGTGGTAGGGTGAAGGGAAGTGAGTTGGGGGGGGGGGGGGGTGGTGGGGGTTAGAGGATGTACTTCTTGAGGTTAAGGGTCAACGCAGCAGGATCACAGCAACTGTTCTAACAGTGGAATGATATTCTAGCTGGGTAAAGTGACCTTTCTATATCAAAGGGAATTCTACCGGCAGCTGACACAAACCCGCTGATCTACCCTTGCCTGTTTCCCACTAAGCAGAAGGTGCAATTTCTACCTTTCTCTCTGTGTCTGGCTACTTGCGTAGCAAGTAAACTTCGGTGATTTCGGAAAGGCAGTGACATTCCAGAACATAACTGCCATCAATAAAATGTGTAGCTTCAACTGCGGGAGTAATCAAGAGGGAAATAGTTGTAGCAGTGTGTGTGTGTGTGTGTGTGTGTGTGTGTGTGTGTGTGTGTGTGTGTGTGTGTCTGTGTGGGGGGGGGGGGGGTGTGTGTGTGTGTGTGTGTTTATCGGTGTGTATGTGTGCATGTCTGTGTGTGTGTGTGTGTGTGTGTGTGTGTGTAGTGTGTGATGGGATGTGTGTGTGTGTGTGTGTGTGTGTGTGTGTGTGTGTCTGTGTGTGTGTGTAGTGTGTGTGTGTGTCCGTGTGGGTGTGTGTGTGTGTGTGTGTGTAGTGTGTGATGGGATGTGTGTGTGTGTGTGTGTGTGTGTGTGTGTGTGTGTGTGTGTGTGTAGTGTGTGTGTGTGTCTGTGTGGGGGGTGTGTGTGTGTGTGTGT
>JAWQFJ010015425.1:0-24807 GCA_034096865.1 Theodoxus fluviatilis
TTTAGCAGGATCAAACAAATTAAAAACATAATTCTGCCTTATATCTGCGTATGCCGGGCATCTCAACAGGAAATGAATCTCATCTTCATCTTCCTCATTGCACGATGGATAAAGTAAAGACCGTTGAGGATCATTTGTGAAGCGGTGTCTGTGGATGATTAAATTGCTAAAACCAGCACGAAAGCCGACAAATACATCTTTGAGGATTCGCCGATCTATCGCGCACAAATACTGTTCCCGGCTGAAAACACATTTGAATTGCCTATAGGCAATGTACTTGCTTGAGAGAAGGGAGAGAGAGAGAGAGAGAGAGAAGAGAGAGAGAGAGAGAGAGAGAGAGAGAGAGAGAGAGAGAGAGAGGTCATCACATTTTTTTAAATCAGGAGGGCTACTGAAGGTTGGACAGACTCCCTTCGTGCGAGATTTCTGTTATAAAATGAAGTTATCATCCAACCAAAATCGATGTGGAAAGGGGTCATCGATGAACTTTACCTACACGTATATCAGAGACGGGCATTACAAAAACATCATTTCCTTTATGGATCGGAAGCAAAGTACGTAGTAAAGGAAAACTATGTACAGACATTAACCTGGACTGGACAAATGATAAGTTTACGGTACTCGGAATCCATTTAAATCCAAGGCTGACAAACATCACAAACTTGAACTTTGAAAGCAAAGTTCAAGAGATAAAACAGCTTCTGAACCAATGGAAGCACCGTAATTTAAGTCTCCTTGGTAAAATAACTGTAATAAAAACACTTGCCCTCTCAAAACTAACTCATGTGCTCTCCCTGCTACCAGACCCAGGAATAGAGAAACAAAAGGCCTTAGAAAAAATTCTATACAACTTCATCTGGAAGGGTGGACCGGACAGGGTCAGTCGAAAAACCCTGTGTCAGGAATTCTCCAAAGGAGGATTAAAAATGATAGATGTAAATGCGTATACTGCAACTAGAAAAATAGCGTGGCTGCAAAGACTAATAGAAGGTGAAAGCACTTGGTGCTCATTGATAAAAAGCAAGTTTAAAAGAAAATTCAATGATATATCCTTTCTCAAAGTTGGCAGTAAGTTCCTTATAGATCTTCTTTCAGAATTCAAAAATCCCTTTTGGCAAGACATCCTGAAAGCGTGGGAGGTGTACATTAAAAACTATTCTAAGCGACAGTTAAGTTGTGAGGACGTTTTGAGTGAACCACTTTGGTTCAACCCAGACATACATGTCATATTCATAAAGGACTGGTACAACAAAAATATGTTATATATACGTGATATTCTTGATCCAACAGGAACATGGAAGACATTCGAAGAATGTAAAAGACAATTCGGCTTAGCAGGGACTTTTTTAGACTATGAACATCTTAAAAGAAAAATTCCGAAGGCATGGGTGGATATAATTCGTAATTCGGGCGGCAAAGTAACCCAGCAGCGTCAACATCAAGTTTGCATCAGAAATCTAACATCAGCCAAAACAGGGTTAAGAAACATCTATAACACCATGATTCAAACTCGAGATATATCGACTGGTCAGAAAAAATGGGAGCGGATTTATCCCAGCATATCATGGAATGAAATATGTGAAGCAACCAGGGCTGCCACAACCTCTACATACCTTAAAAGTGTCCAATATAAAATTAATAATCACATAATATATACAAATAGACTCCTCCACCGGATAGGAATAAAGAACAGTGAAAAATGTGATTTTTGCGGAGAAGACAGCGAAACAATAACCCACCTATTTGTAGAATGCCCAATAATATGTAGCTTCTGGGCGGATATATCAGAATTCCTTCACAAGAACACAGACCTAACTTTACCAACGAGTCCTCAAAGTTTACTCTTTGGTACAGCTCCTCATAACAAACTGATTAATCACATTCTGTTGTTGGGAAAATCTTTCATTCACAGCTGTAAATATAGAAGTTGTCAACCAAACACTAAGGGCTTCCTTAACATTTTAAGACAAAACGGATTAATTGAAAAATTCATTTCCCAAAGCAGCAACAACACTGACGACTACATCAATAAATGGGGTGACCTGTGCAATATTTTAAGTGGTACTACTCCTGAATGTTAGCACGGGATAAACTCTCTCTCTCCCTCCCTCTCTCTCTCTCTCTCTCTCTCTCTCTCTCTCTCTCTCTCTCTCTCTCTCTCACACACACACACACACACACACGGCACACACGTGCGCGCACACACGCACGAGCGCACGTCACAATTACAAGTCTACACCATTCATCTAATCCTTCCTTTTCGATTTCGTTTTCGTAGAAGGATTAGCTCAGACATTTGTTTTTCCCTCAAATCCAACCCAATGAGGGACCCATGCCACCTCTGTCCATGCACCTTCTCTCCTCTCCCAGTCTCCCCCAACCCGTAACTGATGATGATGATGGTGATGGTACTGGTGATGATGATGATACTGGTGATGATGATGATGATGATGATGATGATGATGATGATGATGATGATGATGATGATGATGATGATGATATTGTGGTGTTGATATTCATATTATTGATGCTATTTTCGTCTCTTTCTTGTTTTGCTTTCCTTGTAATTTTGTCCTTCTTGTGTATTTTCTAGACCCAATAAACTGATTTTTTTTTAAGTTATCATCCAACCAAAATCGATGTGGAAAGGGGTCATCGATGAACTTTACCTACACGTATATCAGAGACGGGCATTACAAAAACATCATTTCCTTTGTTAAAGACTGACTTCAAATCCCTTTAAAACAGTTGGTCAATTTGGTGTCTGCACTTTCGCTTCGATTTTTGTGCTGTTGTATACATGGCTCTTTCGAAGGTAAAGGCATTTGTTCATATTTAGCTCTTTCACTGCTTTTCGTTTTACCTTTGTGACTTATTTTGAGCCATCGTGTTGTTGGGCTCAAACCTTTCCTATAGTTAACAGCTACATAGTAACAGAACTGCGCATGCGTGAAGACATATGGACAACGGGGTAATGGTTGTAAAACCGATACAGAAAAGCCAATACCAAGAGTGCGGGTGAGCTCCCATCAATGGGTGGAAAGTTGTGGAGGAGGGTGAGAATAGGATGTAGAGACCTGTCCAGATATCTGTAGTTCAACGCACTATCTCAATATATAATTGAGGTGTGTGTGTGTGTGTGTGTGTGTGTGTGTGTGTGTGTGTGTGTGTGTGTGTGTGTGTGTGTGTGTGTGTGTGTGTGTGTGTGACACTTATACGTTTCCACAGTTTTATTCACATCGACTTAAAACTTGGTATGGGATTAGGTGTGGGCCCGGGTCAGGTCATGGTGGGGTAAAAAAAATGGTGTTGCCATGGTAACCGGAAGTGATCACAAACAAGATGGCCGCCGAAAACTCAAAGTGCTCCGATTTTACCGAAATTTCGTGTGTGGGTAGGTAAAGTCAAATGATGAAGATCTGTGAACAATTTTTTTAAATTTTATCATGGTTTCTACCATTGTAGCGATCCGTTACTCCTGGATGACTGTGTCGAAGGTGGCGAAGCCGCCTGAGACACAGGAGTATAATAAGGTGAGTAAGATGAGTAAATGGGCGCGAAGCGCCTTATGTGACTTTGGCGCTAAGAGCCAAAGCCACAGATGCACGCAGTGCCTAGCCACGAAGCGGCTAGTCTCTTTATATGTTCCCATCCTTGTTTGCGTGGATTATAACTACAGAGATACGTGAGAAGGCGTGTTTCTCTCACACTCTGCTCACGCAGACTCACTCTCTCATCTCGCACTATCATTGTCTTCGACTTCTATTGCGGTGCTTGAAAGCACATATAATTTTACAAATTATTCATGTAATGTATCATGTACTGTCTGTAATATAGAATACAAACCTAGTGTTTATCCTTATCAATCATCTCATATATGGCAACCTGCACTCCATGAGTTATAAACGGTAATATTCAAAGAAAACGATGAATAAGTACCTGATTTAATTGGCACCGTATATATTTCACTGGCCATTCATTTATACACGAATCACTTTTGGAATTCATTCATTGGCGCAGAATGTACTTTGGCTAACACACTTTCCAATGGAGTGAAGTTTGTCATATGGGACTGTTGTTTTACGACTCAGACAGTTGTTAGAACCTGTTATGTCAGCGCAATTTTGACTTCACTGAGAACCACAGGTCCGTGCGGAGGCCAAAGAGAGGTCATCCCAGCATGCAGTAGCCATGCACTGCGCTGTCTGTTATCATGAATAAAGATGGAGAAATTTGATGCCACGTCTTCTTGTCTGCTGATTCCTTGGAGGGAGTGAAGGAAGAGCGACAAGTACACCGTCTCTACACTCCCTGCTTGTTCGAGCCATGCCACACTCCAGCCACACAGCACCATGCTTCAGTTGCAATATTAAAAGAGCATCTTTACCTTACCTTTACCCAATATCATTTAAAATTCGTGAAGACTTCTCAAAAGCCGGGGAAATGGAGGTGGATGCTTTGCAATTCCAACCATCCACAGACAGCTAACCCCGCTGGATTTTTTGCACTGAAAATAACTGCTAATTGCGTGCACTCCCTGGGGACACCGAATATTGACTTCGCTTGTCGTGGATAGTCATAAACTTCATACTTTCATAGCATCAATGTCCTCTCCATATTCCTCCACGTTGTCTGACATTTATTGAAAGTTCTTGAACATTTTAAAATATTTGACTTCCCTGCGTGGGTAGTGAAATGCTAAGCATGAGAAAGTACTCGCTTTTGAGAGATTCGTGGGCTTTTTTCAGTCTTCGAGCGATCTGGAGAGAACATGTATGGAAGAAAACCTATTCATTGTATTTCAGACTAATCTTCCCTGACTAAAAGGCAAGAACGTAAGTCATCTCTCCATTAACCTTTCAGCCAAAATCTCAGTGTACTGAGGAAAACAGCGATGTAAATATCTTCAGAGGAGGAGGGGTATTACCATGAACAGCGTTTTTCTCAGGTCGGATGTACCGAAGAGTGTACAAAAAGTTACGATTAGGATTTAAGATGTTGTTTTGGGTCAGGATGATGAAAGAGAAGAAAATCCTTCTGCACAGCTTTGACGTATCCAGCCATAAGCCCTTGAGCCTGAGGACTACAAGGTTAGCTCGCAAAATTACCGACATTTCAAATTGCTGCATTACTGGGAAAGGATGAAAAGAAATCAGTGAAAGACTTCTTCCCTTCCTGTCAGACTCAAGAAGCAGCTAAGTCGGTGGGACTCATGGAGAGGCCACTGAAATATGCTCCGGCTCCACTTGGACTGAGAGAAAGAACTTGATCGACAAGTTCGTCAGCTGCACTGCTCTCTCAGCTCGAGACGAAAATCGTCAAATAAAGTATCCGTTGGTTGACTTGATAGAGTGAGATTTGGTTGTGGTTATGGTGGTGGTGCTGGTAGTGGTAGTGTTTGTGGTGATGGTGGTGTGGTAAAGGTGATGGTGATGCTGCTGGAGGTGGCGGTGGTGGTAGTGGTGGTGGTGGTAGTGGTGTGGTAAAATGATGGTGGTGCTGGTGGAGGTGGTGGTGGTAGAGATGAAGGTGGTGGTAGTAGTGAAGGTGGTGGTGGTGGATGTGGTTGTGGTGGATGTGGTGGTGGTTGTAGTGGTGGTTGTTGTAGTGGTAGTGGTGAAGGTGGTGGTAGTGATGAAGGTGGTGGTGGTGAAGGTGGTGGTGGTAGTGGTGAAAGTGGTGGTGGTGGTGGTGGTGGTGGTGGTGGTGGTGGTGGTGGTGGTGGTGGATGTGGTGAAAGTGGTGGTGGTGGTGGTGGTGGTGAAAGTGGTGGTGGTGGATGTGGTGGTGGTGGATGTAGTGGTTGTGAAGATTGTGGTGGTGGTGTGGTGGTGGTTGTTGTAGTGGTGGTGGTGTGGTGGTTGTGGTGGTGGTTGTGGTAGTGGTGGTGGTCGAGGTGGTTGTGATGGTGGTGGTTGTGGTGATGGGGTGGTGGTTGTGGTGGTGGTCGTGGTGGAGGTAGTGGTGGTGGTGGTGGAGGTAGTGGTGGTGGTGGTGGAGGTAGTGGTAGTGGTGGTGGAGGTAGTGGTGGTAGTGGTGGTGATGGATATGGTGGTTGTGGTGTTGGTGGTGGTGAAGGTGGCATTGGAAGTGGTGGTAGTGGTGATGATAGTAGTGGTGGTTGTTGTTTGGAGGGTGCTGGTAATGGTTGTCATAGATGGTTGTTGTGAGTGGTTGTGACGGCGGTGGCAGCGACGGCCGTGGTGGCACTAGTGACTTTTGGTCCAGGTGGATTACGAGGAAAACAGAAAACGCGCAACGGTCCTTCGATGAAAGGACCTGTCCACTCATGACGTAGACAGCTTTGAAGGGGGTTCCGCGGAGAATGAAAGAAATCTTGAACTGACGACAAGACAGGGACAAAAGACGGCAAATCTGCCACAAATGTCAGTTCCAGAGAAAATCCACGGCTTACACCTGTCCATGACGGCAGTTGGAACAATGACGGGTCCAGGAGCCCAGGGCAGCACGGAGCTTTTTTTCCTCCTCCAGGCATTAAGGTTGCATGTGGAGCCAAACCTGCCGCGCAAGGAGAGGAACTCTATCGTGCAGCGGAGGAGGACTCGACTCCCTCAACGCTCCTCGTAAGCGCCTGGACATTGTTCTGTACCACGTAAGCCGCGTGGGTTATCTCGTGTCTTGTCCATTAGTTAAAGCGCGCATCCGCTGTCACCTACAGCTTGAGGGACGTAAGTGCAGAGTTGGTCAGACCCTTGAGTCGCATCCTTGGGTCAGATGCATGACTCGCAGCGCCTCTGCCCGCCCAGGAGTACAACTAAATATTCACGAGGGCAGCGAGGCAGCCAGGTGGAGTGACTGACACGAAGTGTGGCCACCAGCCACCACTGGGTTCGGGTAAACCTGAGGGATTGGCTGTGTTATTGACACCCTACTCTGTGTGTGTGCGTGTGTGTGCGTGTGTGTGTGTGTGTGTGTGTGTGTGTGTGTGTGTGTGTGTGTGTGTGTGTGTGTGTGTGTGTGTGTGTGTGTGTGTGTGTTTTGAGTGTGCATGTTGAGTGTGTATGTGTGTATATATATATATATGTGTGTGTGTGTCAGTGTGAGTGTGTATGTGTGTGAGTGCTTGTGTGTGTGTGTGTGTGCGTGTGTGTGTGTGTGAGTGTGTGTGTGTGTATGAGTGTGTGTGTGTCTGAGTGCGCGCGCGCGCGCGCGCGCGCATGTGTGTGTGTGACTGTGTGAGTGTGAGTGCGTGTGTGTGTGTGTGTGTGTGTGTGTTGTTTGACATTGCTTTGACGTCAGGTGCCGGTAACGGATTGAACACACGACACAATGACCAGACTGTTACAGAGCAAAGCTGGTAATAGCGTATACATGGGTGATAAATCGCTATAAAGATTAACCAGTTCCTTTACCGTCTTTGGTATCTGGTTCGTACTTGTCATCTGTGTACCCTTTACATGACTTCGCAGATGTCGAGGATAACTCGTCAGTCTTGTCTATCTTCCCAGGCGGTCGTTCAGTTTTGTCGAAAATTCACCAATCGATGTGCGACCCACGCCAGTCGGTTCAAGCCACACACTCGCCAGACGAGAGTTTTTACACGCCACAATTGCATTTCAAAAGGCAGTTCCTCAAACGATGGAAAGAAGGTATTGTTCGCTGGCATGCAAAACTAATAAACTGCGATGCCATGCAGAGCAGAGATAGATGCGCGTACTCGTGTGTGTACTTTGACTATCAGTTCGATGATGCTCAACGGTGTACGAGCGCACGGGCTAAGTTGGCGCTCTCGGATGCGGCCGAGAAGTTCAGTCCTGGGCTGCACGCTCGAGAACACTGTGGGCCCCGGCGGAATCTTGAAGTCAGGGGCGAGTGACTTCCTCAGGCGGGCCACACTAGCTAGCTACTGGACTCGTCCGAGGAGAGGGGTGCGGGCCATACAAGCTGGCGGGCCACAACATCTGAGTCAGGGCGTTTATGTTCAAACAGGGCCGCATCGTCCCGCCTACTGCTGCAAAGGTAATGTTTTAATACAAAATCCAGCAAATAGCGCCTTTGTGCACACTTTGTACATTTCTTTCTTTTTTCCCCTCCAGAATATTATTGTCTTTCCGCACCCCTCTCCTCGGACGAGTCTACCAGTGTGGCCCGTCTGAGGAAGTAATTCCGTAAGGTGTGGTTGTTGAGGCCCGTCTGCCTTTCCAGGCACCTGTGATTTTCTCTGTATGACCGCCCTCGAAGGAGGTAAAGGCCTTTCTTGTTATTGTCGCCATCTGAATCTGTCAACAGCAAGACACTACAACTGTCAGGGAGAGAGCCAGGTGCTCCAGATGCAGTATTTGTGTAGCGTCTTCGGGCATTTCCTCTCTTTGTGACCAAATTATTTTGGGGAATTATCGCGGTGTCCTAATGAAGTCCTTGTATCGCTTCTTTGGACTTCTTCTCCTTTTTGAGACCACATTCTTTGGGGAAGGCGTCGTGGTGTTCTAATGCAGTCTTTGTATCGCCTCACTGGGCGCCTCCAGGTTCTGTGACAACGTGGGAGCAGATCTTAGAGGAGCGGAATTGGCATGCGACAATCAGCTGTGGGTGTTGATCGCATGACCCTTACATAAGAACTGGGCTTCCTGAATTGTTACCTCGAAAATGACAAGGCCAGCCCTATCCACAGCGCGGTCACCTTGACCTGACGTTTTGGGGCCAGAGTATCCTGATTTTGTGGTCCCCGCAAAGCAGTGACCAGACGAGAACACGAGCGTGCTTTTTACATATTCATCACCATCACATCTACGGTGGCTCCCAGAACAAAAGGAGTAGACGTATATATATCGAAATGTCAGCATTTGACGATCACTGCTTGGAAATCCTACCCTCTCGCGGAGGCAGCCTGTCTAAGTGTCGGGCTGTGTAACGGTACTGTGACAAGACCGTCGCGACAGCCCCTAATCATTCTGACTGGATCGCTACAGATATTGATGCCGTGAGCCCGAGAGGCATGTCGTGGTCATTAGGAATCCTTCAGGCAGTAAGGACCGGCGAACTATTGTGGGATGGATACACCGCCTTTCTGGCACTGAGTGTTGACTCTGTACCCCATTCCTCTCAATCGCACTGCTCCGCAGCCGTTAATTGTTTCCCATTAGGTCAACGAGGGATAAAGGTTATTTCCCCCTCTCTGCTGACGAAGCGTCTCACGTCTAGCAGACATCTTTGTTCAGTGCCGAACTGACTAGACTCTGGTTAGTGCATGTATTGCACTGACTCTGGTGAGTCTGCGTGGGAGAAAACCTGGGTGTCCTATCCTCAATAGACCTTATTCACGCGACCCGCCATTTTGGTTTTAAAACGAGGCCGCACACGCTAACGCGGCGACCGCGCTACCTTCACAGTATTGCTGGAGCGGCAATTTGACAAATGTTCCCGACTTTTCTCAAGGTGATGTGGAAAGATGGTCGAACGAAGGCAGAACAATAGCAAGAAGACAAAGTGACAAAGGCTATGAGAAGTGGATTGAAGGGTTTATCGACTACGATGCCATCAAAGGTTGGTACACAGTGACAAGTTCTTTCGCTTAGATTAAAACTGAGTGTTCGAGGTTTTTTGACTCACATGCGAAGCAAAAGTGAGTCTATGTACTCAGCCGTGTCGTCCGTCCGTCCGTCCGTCCGTACGGGCGTCTCTCCGAGCGTCCGTCCGGGCGTAAAAAACTTAAACGTTGGATTTTTCTCGGAGACTATTAAGTCTATCAACACCAAATGTGGCATGATGGTGTATGATGACAAGACCTCAAAAAACATACATAGTGACTTGACCTTGCTTTAAGGTCAAGGTCACAGGAGCCATAAATGTGGTCTCAAAAACAGTCATTTTTCACATTTTCTCAATTTTTTCCCACGTTATTGAGAATGGCAACCTTAGCTACAAGTGGTATATAGGTCAAAGCAAGCCCTATCTTTTGATACCAGTTTGGTTGACCTTGCTTCAAGGTCAAGGTCACATGAGCTCTTCAAAGTTGGATTGTATACATATTTTGAAGTGACCTTGACCCTGAACTATGGAAGATAACTGTTTCAAACTTATTAATTATGTGGGGCACATGTTATACTTTTATCATAAGACACATTTGTTCACATATCATTAAGGTCAAGGTCACTTTGACCCTTATGAAATGTGACCAAAATGGGGTAGTGAACCACTAAAAGTGACTATATCTCATGGTAGAAAGTGCCAATAAGCTTCCTATGTCTTGAATTAACAGCTTTGTGTTGCATGACCTTGGATGACCTTGACCTTGGGTCAAGGTCACATGTATTTTTGTAGGTAAAATGTGGAAAGCATTTCTTAGTGTATGATGTCATTGGTAGGTTTAGTTGTTTGACCTTGACCTTGAAGGTCACCTGAAGGTCAAGGTCATATAAAGGTCAAGGTCAAGCATGTGAGTCGTATGGGCTTTGCCCTTCTTGTTTTTCTTTTTTTTTCTTGGTGTCGCTTTCAAATCTCTTCACAGTACTAGGCTGGCTGGTTTACTTAGATGTGAATTTTTTATGCGTGCTAACTGATATTAGGTTTAGAGCTTGAATTTTCGATATTACACACGTTATTTTTCGCTTACTACTTGAGTGTTCGAACCAATGAAAACCACGGAAAGAGACGGCCGTTTCGTTCCTTGCCTCTAATTGGCCAGCTTGTCATGAGGTCAGCGCGTGATCACGGTTCATTGGTTCGAACACTCGAGTAGTAAGCGAAAAAGAACTTGTGTAATATCATCGAAAATTCAAGCTATAAACCTAATAATTATCAGTTAGCACGCATAAAAAAATCACATCTAAATAAACCAGCCCGCCTAGTACTGTGAACAGATTTGAAAGCGACACCAAGAAAACAAAAATAACGCGAACACTCAGTTCTAATCTAAGCGAAAGAACTTGTCACTGTGTACCAACCTTTGATGGCATCGTAGTCGATAAACCCTTCAATCCACTTCTCATAGCCTTTGTCACTTTGTCTTCTTGCTATTGTTCTGCCTTCGTTCGACCATCTTTCCACATCACCTTGAGAAAAGTCGGGAACATTTGTCAAATTGCCTCTCCAGCAATACTGTGAAGGTAGCGCGGTCGCCGCGTTAGCGTGTGCGGCCTCGTTTTAAAACTAACATAGCCGCCGCGTGAATAAGGTCTATAGGCCTTGTGGTAGTTACAGGTTGATTTGAGTGTGTGTGTGTGTGTGTGTGTGTGTGTGTGTGTGTATGTGTGTGTGTGTATATGTGTGTTTGTGTGTGTGTCTGTGCGTGTGTGCGTGTGTGCGTGTGTATGTGTGTTTGTGCGTGTATGTGTGTGTGTGCGCGTGCGCGCGTGTGAGTTTGTGTGAGTGCGTCATTTTGTTTGCGTCTATCTGACTACGTGTCTGTTTGTGTGTCTGTCTGCTTGGCCAACCCCCTCCTCCCCCGTCTCTTTGGCTCTCTTTTTCTCTGTACCTCTGTGTCTGTTTAGTGCTTCACACTAATATATCTCTAGGATCTTTGTTAACAGCAAGAGGGACTGTGACGTTTCTCCTCTCTTGTGTTTATTAAACACCGGCTCAGCGCTATGCGCTTGTGTCTAGGGGATTTACTTGGGGAGGAGGAACGCACAATTAAAAAATAATAAATCAAAAATCAAAATCTCTGTCATGCACATGCCATGCAATAAACAGGAGGACTCAGAATTGCCAATTAAAGAAAATGATTTAATATTCAAGAAAAACCATGACTAAGAAATCGCCCCTATGTGGCTTTCAAGCATCTAATAATTGTTCAATGTTTCTAGGGATAAAAGAGTTCAACAGTTCAGTTCTTTAGATTCAGAGTCAGTTCAAAAGTTCAATCTAGTGAGTACTCACGCTACCTTGGTGAATAGGTCCATCGACGAAGTTCATCAACTTTACCACTGCTTATAGGGACTCACAGCCCATCTAATCACACGTTCTCGACCGAGAACAAAGGCCATCAATCACTGCTCCTATGCGCTCTCGGGCAAAGGGCAGACACAACCACAACACAGCGCTAATGCAGACGAACTTTTCAGAGGGTCAAGCTTGCAGACAGGCCGTCGCTCCAGCAACAGGCTGGAGGGGAAGGGGGAGAGCTAAGTTTAGCAGACGATCGTCTTAATTGGCGGTGTCCAGCAGCGATGGCAGGAGGCTTCGCTCCAGGGAGGCAAAGGCGGGCGCGTGGTCAGCTGTGTGGAGTGGGAGAGCTGCAACTCTCACTCGCGTTGATTTCACAGTGGGATAATTACTTCTCTCATTGACGATTAGTGGGGTTACGTCAAGCCCAACATACTACGGCTTGGGCAAACAGGGATGGGGGCAGAGAGAGATTGCTTATCTTGTCTTACGTGCTCTGGGGGGAGTCAGACACACAGAGCAGCTTCCTTAGGCAGTGCGTCTGTCCCAGCACCCTTGCCTTCCGCTTAACTAATTAATCTTGGGGCATGCATTCAGTTTTGTGGAAACACATCAAGCACTTCTACGCATGCGCGGAACTCTTGGACAGAGGGCTGAGCTTGCAGAAAAACACCCTTCAGTGCAAAAAGGCCACCGGTCACCCCATCTCGCAGGAAGTGCCCTGTATACAAAAACAGGCCATGTGCGCCCCCTGATTCAAGGGTTGGGCCAGGCTGACCTGAGAATACATCTTCTAGGCCATGCTGACCTGAAACAACACCTCGCAGAGTTCAAGGCTAAAACTCTCCAATACTTCTTTGATCCAAATGGGGCAGTTTTCTCAGTTATGAAAACGTTAAAGGCTTCAGTCTTAAAACACGCTTAAATCATCAAAGCAATAAAGAGGGGAAAACATGAATCCGTCACAGGGACTTTTTTGTGTTACGTCGTAGAGAAAAAGACCGGAATACACACGAGAAATTCAGAATACTATCAGCACGATAATGCTGTCACCGTGTCATTACAAGTCGGTTTCCTTTTATCACACGGTTGAGTAAATACAATCTCGCGGCAATACATAGAATCATCCGCATGACTCTTTCGCCACAGAGAAATAAAACAATGTGGTGCAGCTTGTGATTTTGACAGTTGACCTCTGGCAATTACCTCTTAAACAGATTTACTTACTGGACTTATTCCTTGCAATTCCTGGCGGAACGTAGGCCCTCAACTGCAGTCTTCCATCAAACTCGGTTCTGGACGGTTTTCTTCACTTCTGCCCAGGTTGTCCTGGCTATCTTCATCTCTTCCATGGAGGATCTCTGCCAGGTCTTCTAGGTCTTCTTTGGGCAGCCTACTTTGCATTTTCCTTGGGGACTCCATTCCGAGGTCTGGCATGTGATGTTAGCTACTACGAAGCCAAAAGTCCATCGGGAGGAGACAGCGAAAGAATTTTCACGACATCTGTTGAGAACCATTCTGCAACCTCTTCTTTCAACTCAACGCCTGGTTTACGAGGAGGTTGCGCAAACTGACGACAATAATGGCGGTTGAACTCGCTGCAACTACAGTTGCACTCATGGGTCCCGGCTGTAGTAGAATTTAGGTTGTTTTACCACATCGTCACTTGTGAAGGAATCACCACTTTTGACTCACGCATCCCTAAGTAATGACTTTACTTGGATAGTTTACACCTACTCACCTAGTAAGAAGTTTTTTCCCTCGTGCAGGCGGCCTGTGTGCGCGGCCTCAGAAAGAACTTTGTGACAGAGCATAGGGCTCTGCTGAATTTGTACCTGGGGAGATATCTTTCAGATATATAGGAAGGAGTGATTGAGTAGAAACACGTCCTGGATAACGACGAAGAGGAACAGAGCTTTTTGCCTAAGTAGGTTATGTAAGTCCATTGACTACAACAATCACTGCAGTGGTTTAGAGTAAGAGGAAGTCACGTCTCGACTTGCCTAGTCACTCGTATTTTGCGAATAGCGAATGGAAGCGCAGTGGATCTACACGTATGCTTATCTCCAAACAACAGGGGAGGTCATCCTGGAAGGAGGTTCCTCGGACCTTTATGCGATGCGCACATGAGACAGTCATAAAACTGAAGCCCCGTCTGCATAACTTCGGAATGGATTCTGGCTGTTCCAAGATGATGTGTGCAGCGTTGCGTGCCAAAACTCTCTGATGGCCACAGGAGAACCGGTGGCATTTGTCGACAGGAAGCTTTGTACAGAAACACAAACCAAGGGATGTGTCCATGTGTTTCTTTGCAAAGTGATGTTATGTTTTCCCGCCTCTGAAGAAGGAGTTACATCGTGTCTCCTGCAATAGTTCATCGATCTCAGCTGAGCAACCAGCAACGTTGATGAACGAATCTTTTTTTCAGATTGAGACTTGACCTGTTGGCAATACATGAGGTGCGAGGTGATTGAGGCTTGACCTGTACACGCTGATCGTGGTAGACAAAAACAACAAACTGCACAGAATACTAAATTCATACACAAGACATCCTAAAATCAGGCGTCTGCATCATTCGAAAATAGTGAAGCTGCCGATGTGAAAGAGTTGTGAAGTCGAGCTGTTCACATTTTCGGTATTAAGAATCTTCTGCTACGTCTGCTCAGCCTGGTGTTGAATTCAGAGTGCAGAGGGTGGGAGGGGTCCCTTAAAATATCATGGACATTGTTGAGTACCTTAGTTTTTTCAATCGCTTCTAGGACGTCAACTGGATTTCCAACACAGCGGCTAGCTCTCTGTGAGATCCTAGCTACCCCTACCTTGTTCTGCTTGGAGATGTTCACCTCCCATCAGACTATTCCAAAAAGAGTTAAAATGGAGACCACGGCACCATAGAACATATACAGCGCGTCAGGTTTGACGTAAAACATTATAACCCTGCTGAGACAACACATTCTGGAATTAGGTTTCTTTATTAAATCATTCGCGTGATCAGACCAGTACAGTTTTGATTCAAAAATCGAACCCATGTGTGTGTGTGTGTGTGTGTGTGTGTGTGTGTGTTTCACTCGTTACTTCTGCTCCAGTAATATAAACAGGCTCGGAAGAATGTTTTACACGTCGAAAATCTACAGAAAGTTTTTAGCTTTTCAGACATTTTGTTTCAGAAAGTTTTCATCGCAATTTATATTCCTATATCGTTGCGGAGTCCAACAAACAAAAAGTCTTGATGCTCTAAATCTTGTTGAAATAATTCTGATGTGTCTGTCGTTGCCTCTGTTGATTCAGACTCCCTTGCTTCCCTCTTTGCCTGGAACGTCTCTTTTGTTTTGGGGGGTGGGGGATGGGGAGTGGGGGGGGGGGAGAGGGAGGGGGGGCACGGAGCGGAAATTTCTGTCACTAAATAGTGGCCTAAAAAAGATAATCAAAACAAAAACCCACCAAAAACGTTTTACCCAGAATGTCTGTTTTTGGCACGGAGCAGAGCTTTTTGTCACTAAAGCGTGGCATAATGTACAGACAATTAAAACTAAAACAAACAAACAAAACTCTGAGCCACACAACACACGGACAAAAATTGCACTCAGGATAATTGATTTTCGACAACACTTATAGAAATTTTTTGTTGTTGTTTAGCCAGTAAGAAGATTATTACTATACTGTTTCATCTGATTTGCATGCAAACCCGTGTTTTGTTCTGATAATGCCAACAGAGGACACATCCATAACAAATTGTCAGAATACAAATAATTTGGTCACACGATCAAAATAATATTCTGAGAGGACATGGATTGTCCACACCATGGCCTGGTATCTAAAAATATTACTTTTAGTCGTGTTTTTCATATTCAAGTCGGAGCATAATATACCAGCGGAAAAAGTTAGGGACGGCTCACATACGCAACCACAGCAAAGCAACGAGTGAACATATCGCAATGTAATTTGGTACATGTTTACTTCATTCACTTGTCAACAATACTGCAATATGTGGGTTCATTGCATCTAGTCTATTCGGATGTACAGGTCATCATATGATTGAGGGGTCAAAATGAAAAAAGCAAGTATTTCATGAGTTCAATAATGCGTGTGTCCGCCGCGTTTGCGCTGCATAGAGTTCACCAACTTGGTAAAAGAAAGGCTTGTGGAATGGCTTGCCACTCCAGTTGGAGCAACTGAAGCAGCTGCTGTAGATTTCTGGGAGGCTGCTGGTTGGCCCTCACCCGCCTGTCAAGTTCGTCCAATACGTGCTCAATGGGAGTTTATGTTCGGGGAACAGGATGGAAAATCCATCCTGACGACGCCAGCTTGCTGTATGTAGTCGTTGACGAGCCTGCCCCTGTGAGGAGTAGCATTGTCATCCTGGAACACGGCGTTCGGGCCAATCTGTTGCAGGATCAGCAGAACAAGAGGGGCAAGAATCTTGTCCCTGTATCGCTGGCCAGTGAGATTCCCCACCACATGGTACAGGGGGGTGCGATGATAAAGGCTGAAGCCCCCCCCCCCCCCAGACCATGACAGAGCCCCCGCCGAAGGCCACCCTCTCCTGCACTGTGTCGTCCTCGTAGCGCTCACCATCACGCCTCCAGATCCGATGCCGCCCGTCAGAATGGTACAGGTTGAACCTGGACTCATCACTGAACAGGACCATTGCCCAGTCCCAATGTGTCCACCAGAAATGGCGGCGACTCCAGGCCAGACGAGCCTGGCGATGAGCCAGTGTCAGTAGTGGACGTACAGCAGGACGACGACGACGACGACGACTCGCAGCCGGACGCCATGCAGGCCGTTGCTGACGGTCCTCTCGCTAACGTTGGTGTTGGTGGCCGTCCTTAGCTGTCCTCTGATGACCCTGGAGGTGGTGGCCCGGTGCTGCAGCGCCTGCCGTTCAATGAAGCGATCTTCCCGAGGTGTGGTCTTTTTGGGGCGACCCGACCTGGGCCTCTCCTGGACATCGTTGGTGGCCTGGAATCGCTGATTCAGTCTTACGATGACTGAGTGGGACACTCGTAGTCGCCTGGCCACTTCGCATATGGATACGCCCTCTTGCAGCCAGGCAATGGCTCTTCCTCTGTCGGTCGTTGTCAGCTTCCTTCTGGCAGGCATGGTGAGAAGATGGCAGCTAGCAGAAAACCAGCAGCTTATAAAGCCAAGTTTGTGATTGCAATTCACACTCCACGAAATGTCCTTGCACGTGCAAACTGATTTTTCCATCTTACCTGCCCATGTCTACCCGTGTGCACGCCAGAAAACAGCCTAGTTTTTGGCGATTTTGCAGTTTGTGTCTCGTGCTACAGCTTTGCGACAGAGAATCCCGTGCAGGTTTCCTGCTAACACAGCATACCCTACCCACTGGTGGATAACATGTGACAGCCATTATATTTTGTTGACAAAGGAACAGGGTGTTTCAGGCAAATGAATTTAGGAGGTAAAATCAGTGGTCCGTCCCTAACTTTTTTCCGCCAGTAGATGTGCGTCTCTTTTGCGCTTCAGCAGATCAAGTGTATGTAAACTGTTTAGTTATAGGTGTAGTAGTAGTAGCAGCAGCAGCAGCAGCAGTAGTAGCAGCAGCAGCAGCAGTAGTAATAGCAGTAAAATGGCAGCAGTAGTAGTAGCAGTAAAACTAGAAATAGCGGGAGTAGTAGTAGTAGTAGTAGTAGTAGTAGTAGTAGTAGTAGTAGTAGTAGTAGTAGTAGTAGTAGTAGTAGTAGCAACAGCAGCAGCAGCAGCAGCGGCAGCAGGAATAGTAGTAGCTGCAGCAGCAGCAGCAGCAGCAGCAGTAGTAGTAGTAGTAGTAGTAGTAGTAGTAGTAGTAGTAGTAGTAGTAGTAGTAGAATTAGTAGCAGCAGTGGTAAAACTATCTAACTGCATCGAAAACATGTCTCACTGACATTCCGTGACAGACCTTAGTACCTCATTTGAAAATGTTTGGCGATAGCACGATTACTTCAAAGGTACATTTATCTTAGTCCAGACAAACTACAGCATCATTATAGTCGTATGACGATGAACTTTTTTGAAACAGAAATATCACTCGTAGCCTCATGATGCATAGGTTGGCATCTACCTCGTTTGATGGCAGAGTGTCACAAACTTATCCTTGCATTTAAACCGGTTCCTACCATCACATGAGCGTGGCATCAGAACGACTCAAGAGGACTGTCGGGTCTAAACAGTCACCCACGCGAAGCAAGGGGACGTCTGGGGAGACAGAATTGACCTTTCCATTCTAGGTGATCTGTTTCGGCTTGATGCCTCCATCCTCAACCCCAGTCCCTGGCCGCTGGCCTGCCGGGGCCTGCTCCAGTCACACAGCCCAGGGACTGCCCCACGGAGGCGGAGGGGACACGGGAGGACACGAGAGGACACGGGAGGACACGGGCACTGCACCAGGTTGCCAAGACCCGATTTGTGTGCTGATTTCACGGGGACGTGGCTCCAACTATCTGCCGCGGCTGGAGAGTGATTGGAACCACCCTGGAAGTCCTAGAGCCAAGCGTGGGCGCGAAAAGAAACTGGTCACTGAATCCTCTTAAAACTTTCCAAAGAACCTATGAAGCCCTAGATGTGGATGTAATCTGCGACCGTCTCAAACTCGATGTTTTGCAAATTTCATTGGCATTGCCAAAGGATTTATTTGTTTCCTTAGTTTTACGCCTTTCTGCTCAAAATGCGTTTCCGACTTGACTGCATTTTCATTGCGGTATTATAATTCAGGAGTGTAAATAATACAATTGATAGGCATTTTCGTGTTTGTATTGAAGGGTATGAAATTAAAAATAAGTTAATATTTCCACCAGATACCCATGCAATTTTAAATTAGTAAATATTTGGCGTGTACATATTCAGTAAAAATAAAGCAATGGCGTTGAATTGGCTGGATGACATTGATGTGTATGAAAAGGAGCAGAAAGAAAGGAGATGAAGGAAAGGCTGAGGGGTTATGTGTTGACCTGAAAACTCGCACACACACCCCGTGCAGCACCGATACCTCTCTCATCAGCTGGAATGCTACAGTCTTTGTGCTTTCGGGGCCTGCTCCAGTAGCTCTCGCACAGCCGGCAGCAAGCAGCACTTGGGTGCCACCGGGAGCTGTCTTGTAGTTCAAACTGCAAAAGACATCACGTCCATCAGGGCGACATGTGTTTCCTCCAAATGCAAAGGGAGGCAGCTTCTGCAGCACTTTGCAGTTTATGTATCGCCGCATGTGACTGACCAGCCAGCGCACCCAGACTTAGAGGCAACCCAACCGTGGAGCTGCTGACAAAACCCCTGCATCCGACTTCGACCGGGAGAACGCGGCCAGCCCAACCCCCTGCCCTGTGCTGCTCACAGAGTCCGTCGTGGCGTGTTCGTTTTCTGTCAATGGCCCACGCTATGTTCTGGTTGTACTGCTGTGAAAGAGTGGGTCGCCTCCGCTGGTGCAGTTGTTAACCATCGCGGCTTGCAGACTCTTGTTCATCGCTGGCGTCAATACACAGCCAGAGGTGGCGACCCTGGGGAAATGGTGTTCTGTAGCTGCAAACTCGCTCTATCCAACGGTATTATCGGGCTCCCTGTTTATGTGGTAGTTCTCGTGGAAACAAATACGAGGCATTGCTTTCGGAGCGACTTACGTACAATGATAATTCACAACAGCTACGGTAACTACCCCTTCCATTCCATGTATTAAATAAGCAATACGAATGGATATTTTACTAGAACTGCTAGAATTCTTATAATTATTGACAAAAAGCATTTAAATAGCATGTCCAATTGGCCGTCCAACAGCGGAGACAAATTGAAAAAACGATGGGTTCATCCCTATCGAAGCCACGTACAAAAAAGAACATAGTCTTTTTGACTAAAAAAAGCACACCTACTTCATGAGAAATGGACAAGGATTCGATATCTATGCTTTTTGTTTTTGTTGATCTTGTGTAGGGGATTAAATTCGTGATTTAATGCTAATTTTTCAGCGCGTTCGAGTCGCGCGCAGTGGCACCATTTTCGCGCCTACTTTTGAAAACAGTGGTCAACATCAAATCGCATTTCATGCTCAGTTACTTTACAAACAACGCTGAAAGTTGCAGGATCGGCAGAGAAATAAATGCTCATTTCAACAGTGGGAAGCACATGTATTTCCATCCATCTCACCGAAATATATCAAGGTAAGAAAACAGCAGTTCAACTTGTTTTTATGATGTAAGGAATTGTATGAAACTTATTCACCTCGTACACTCAGGTTTATATTCTCTGTTCATTGCTGAGCATGCTGCTGTCAGTATTTATCTATTACGTCGAACGAAGAGACGGGACGGCGTGTTTAAAGGGTGATACCCTTCACCGAGTCTGCCAACAGTTTATCATCATTTGAGCGCGGCATGAAACCGCTGGAGAAGAGTTCCCCAGGGTTCATATGGTAATTAGCAGCGCAGCCAGGATGTAGGTTGCATAACTTCCGATGCTATATGTTGGGGTATGTTTCGGGTCTGTGTTGAGGAGTGATTATCGCTAGATCGTGGCAAAAAGATGGCATTACAGCATGCAAAATGTTTAATTAGATTAAAAAACTAATTAAAAAATATTCATATTAGACTATTGTAAAGTATACTTTCTGCACAAAACCCACAGAAAATAAGTAAACAAACCACACCGTATGTACCTAGCAGACGAACACGATCGAACCGTAGCCACCACGCCAGCAGACGATCGAGCTAGTGTGATATAATGTTTCATGTAAAGCTCCAATGAGTGGCAGCAGATAACTGTTTAGTTCTGGCTTGAATTGACTATTTCGTTTCCCTGGTCAGGCGAGGACAGAAAATTCACGATCATCGAGTCGATGAGTGCATGATCAACTAACTTGCCCGCATTCGGCGTAATGTAACGTGTAAGACTGTGACAAGAAAATGGCATTAAAGCACAAAACAAAGTTTCACGACAACTAAATTCACCAATTATATTAATAACTGACCATTTTTACACCTACAGCTAGTGCTCAAACCTTACAAAGCAAACAAAACATACTGCGGGGAGTGTCCCGGTCACGCATCAAAACTGAGTGATCCCCGTAAATCCTCTTTTTCCATCCTCTTCGTCTAGCTTCGGTCACCCTGTGCACAATCGGACCTTGATTGGTTTTCTCTGATGGTATAAAGTAGTAGAAGCGTTTGACTCCTTTTAATTTGCCTTTTTGTTGGTTGTTAAAACAATTTTTCACGCAGCAAGACGTCGGCATGGTTGCGCGTCTCCCGTAGCACAGCTTAGCGGACAGCGCTCGCCTCCTAACAACATGGCTGAAAGCACGAGGCTTCTACAAATAACTTTGGAAGTGACGACAAAACGTCTCCGGCCAGTCCACTTTGGCTGACAAAGAAAGGAAACTTGTTTAATGAATTCATCTCGCACATTCCAATTTGACATCTTCGTTCAATTCTTAACATGCTGATATCAATACAATATATTTTTACTGAGCATAGAGACGGGATGGCATGTTTACAGATTACTACCCTTCAACTTCCCTACTTCGCAGAGAGGTTCCCTGTCTTTTCTACTTAAGCAGATGTACAGCGTGTTTACCTTCCACCCGCAATCTCTACGGGTCGTCTCCTGGACTGGCGCGCATGGAGGTAAAAACTGTTATTGATTTTTCTCTATGATACAGTAAAGTATATCACGGATCTATATCTCAATGGATGCACATCTTGAGGTCAAGGTCATTTTAGTTCCTCTCAAGGCCAATCGGCAGTTGATTGTTACGAGCACTTCCGGTGGCCTGTTCAACCTACGAAATGTCATGGCGGAGAACTCAGTTGCGAAAAGAAAATGGCCAAGCGCTGGCAATAATTGTGAAATTGAAAGCTGCTGTACAACTTCTGCGAAATGCCAAGGTCTGTAATTTATTAAACTGCTGCGACCAGGCGTGAGCGAGGCGCATTCAATTTGCATCTCGCACGATCGAGTGCCTTCGCAGATGTAAACAAAGTTCAACGTACGATATTTGATGGCGGAAAACTCAGTTGCGAAAAGAAAACGGCCAAGCGTTGGCAATAATTGTGCAATTGAAAGCTGCAGTACAACTTCTGCAAAATGCCGAGGTCTGTCATTTATGAAACTGCCGCAACCAGGCATGAGTGAGGCGCATTTAATTTGCATCTCGCACGAGTGCATTCGGAATTGCCTCGGCCAACTTCGGCTTGCTCAGAAAGAGTCCGCGAGTAATCAGCAGCATATCAGATTGCTGCGTTATAACAGCTGCTAGGCTGACGTCACAACGAGCTTGTTTGAGGACTGATATGGGCATTTCCGTGACTCTCTCGAGCAAAATTCGACTCCTAGGCAGCCGTGTCACCCCTTAAATGTAACTCACATGAGAGACATAAATGACAAAGAAGAAAACTAGTGCAATCAATACATTAATAAAACGTGTTTAACTTGACAATTAACAGTCCCCTTTCTTGTTCACTCCCGAGACCTGTGCCACTACGGCACTAGGCACTATACGTGTGTAGCGTCCATAAAACAACCGCAACAAATCGGTTAAAATGTTGTGGCAGGGCTTCCTACTTAATAAAAAACTTGATAGAAACACAAAGACATCTAATCACAGCTGTAACTCAATAGAAACCTTTAAAATAAATTTAATTTTACTCACAATAAGCTGCGTGACAATCTCATCGACAGTGGAATCTATTGCTGCAAAGACTCGCCGGAAGTGCTCGTACCAATCAACTGAGATTTGACCTCTGGCAGAACTCTCTAATTGGCTGAAAGAGCCCGTGACCTCAAGATGTGCATCCATTTAATATAGATCCGTGAGTGTATCAAGCTGATTCACCTGTTTCAACAGACTTAGAATCTATTAAGCTCTCAACTTGCTGATGACAATTGTTTTTCATCTACATTGATCGGATAGCTGGGATGATGTACACTTCACGAGGTTTGCCGATCGACGTGCGGTTTGGCAAGTGATGGCTGAAAGACTACAAAACCTGACCCCAAGTCGACAATAAACCAGAAACATGACAACATATTATTGTAAACACCGCAGCTGTTTCTACTGAGCCATATTCATGCACAACAGGTGTCTTGTAGGCTTCATTTGCTCTGTTTACATTGACTCATTGCTCTTGATGCGCTTTCATCCCACTACTTAGTCAATCGCAGTGTCGCCACTCCTGACGTCATATTGTTATTAATAAATGCCTATTAATTTCCTTTGCTCAAAACCAATAACTTATCTTCGGAGTCACACAGTTGTGTCTGTGAATGAACGTCCAGGCCGAAATGTGGAACAAATGCAGTGCTCTACTCAGTGAATCCTAGCTCCGACTTTATGAGACCAGGTGCTTGACTACTTGCTGCATCTGTGTCAGTCGACTTTTGTTTTAACCATCATGATGATAACCCTGTGCTCAGGTTCCATCCGAGTTCAGATAATAAATCTGATACTGAATATAAAAATCTTACTGGTTGTATTGCCGCACTAGATGTGTATTTTCCATGCACTGGTGTACCTATGTGCTTTGAGAAACAACTTCGACCATGCCGAGATCTGTCGCTCTTGATTTGACAGTGTTGTGTTGGCTTGTGAGAAGCATACATGAAGACCTACATGTATATGAGATCCGTCGAGATCGAGTCAAACATAATCAAATATCCGACCACAGACTTTGGGCACAAATGTTCTGTTTCAGATGATTGGATAACTAGTGGCACGACCATTGTTTAAAGTAAAAATTAACTGCCTTACTCATTTTGGTCAAGCTTATTTTTTGAGAGAAAAAACTTTGTGTAGTAATGCAACCAAAAATGGTGTCACAGTAATTTAAGAAATTAGGAAACGTTGTTGAAAAAACTTTGCAACTTTGTAAGAGCTCTGCTACACACACACACGCACACAAAATCTATATCCTACACCTTATCAACAGTACATTGATGGGTGAGTGGATAACACTTTCTGTTTTTGTTTTGCTGCAGCAGTTCGTGTGTGTGTGTGTGTGTGTGTGTGTGTGTGTGTGTGTGTGTGTGTGTGTGTGTGTGTGTGTAGTGACTGTATATTGCTTGCATATCTCTTTACATTCTACAAGTATGTGTTGTGTATATCTCACTTAAGCTTGAATTATCATGCCATGTATTTGCAGTTTCCCAATACATTCAACTGCTGCATCACATTCAAGTACTGATCACTGCATGCATTAATTGTTGTTGATGCTGCTGTTGATGTTATGTTTCATGAATAAATAGGAAAGTAAATAAGTTAATGAATGAAGAAATGAATAAATAGATAATATATACATGTTTTAATTTTACTGAAGATATCATTTTACTTATATCAACATTGCATTTTGCAGATGGTCCTTGACTGCTTGGGATGCAAGTTCAACAAAAGTCATGGTGAAATCTTGCAGCCTCCTCATGTCTCTGGAGAGGAGGGAGGAGCAGCCTTGAGAAAGATTTTCTGCAATTTCCTGGCTGTGAACCTACTGATAACTTTACTGTTTTGTGAAAGGGACTATGAAGTTATACTGACACAACATGTCTTCAGTACCTTAATGGTGTTCCATAGTTCTACAGAAGTTCTTCATAAAGTGCTATCTGGTTTACTCTGTCATCATTATCCCTCCAGGTTTACTGGAGGTCCTACAGACTTTATCCCTCCAGGTTTACTGGAGGTCCTACAGACTTTATCTGTCTGTCTGTGTGTCTGTGTGTGTGTGTGTCTGTGTGTGTGTCTGTCTGTCTGTCCCGACTCCACGGCTTATATCTCAAAAACTACTGGACGGATTTCCTTGAGATTTTGCACACTGACTGGAAGTTAGGTCCCATTCAATATTATCAAATTTTCAGAATCGAGGTTTGAAAAGAAAGTGACTTTTTTACATTTTGGTGTTGCAACGAAAACGATACAACAGACTCCATTTGCAAAATCTGTGACGTGATCATTTGACGTCGAATAACGTGACGTCATTTTCAAGGAGATTT
>JAWQFJ010015437.1:5000-25000 GCA_034096865.1 Theodoxus fluviatilis
TGTCTCTACCCTGTAGGAGTGTGCAAAGCGCTTGTCTCTACCCTGTAGCAGTGTGCAAAGCGCTTGTCTCTACCCTGTAGGAGTGTGCAAAGCGCTTGTCTCTACCCTGTAGCAGTGTGCAAAGCGCTTGTCTCTACCCTGTAGGAGTGTGCAAAGCGCTTGTCTCTACCCTGTAGCAGTGTGCAAAGCGCTTGTGTCTACCCTGTAGGAGTGTGCAAAGAGCTTGTCTGTACCCTGTAGGAGTGTGCAAAGCGCTTGTCTCTACCCTGTAGCAGTGTGCAAAGCGCTTGTCTCTACCCTGTAGCAGTGTGCAAAGCGCTTGTCTCTACCCTGTAGGAGTGTGCAAAGCGCTTGTCTCTATCCTGTAGCAGTGTGCAAAGCGCTTGTCTCTACCCTGTAGCAGTGTGCAAAGCGCTTGTGTCTACCCTGTAGGAGTGTGCAAAGCGCTTGTCTCTACCCTGTAGGAGTGTGCAAAGCGCTTGTGTCTACCCTGTAGGAGTGTGCAAAGCGCTTGTCTCTACCCTGTAGGAGTGTGCAAAGCGCTTGTCTCTACCCTGTAGGAGTGTGCAAAGCGCTTCATGTGCAGGCGGAAAGAAGCGTGTCCGGCTGCTTCTCGAAAGATCTAAGAGACTCGCAGTTTCTCTGGAATTTGGAAATTTCGTTCCAAAGAATTGTACTTGCAGAAGAAAAAGAGTCCTAACCACCCACATTTTCTTAAATTCACGCGTGGTGTTTTCATTAAATATTGGGTTGAGGACCTGATGTTTCTTGACGAGGAAAAGACAGTCATCGGGTTCGACAAAACACATCAACATTAACATGTGGTATGAATGCTTAAGTCATCAAAGGGATAAAACAATTTAAAATGATATTCTTTTAGTTGGATAGTCATCAAAAACCAGATGCATTAAATAAATTTACTACATTGTTGCTTATTTGCATGATGTATGCCGGTCCTGATGCACATCAAAACACCTACCTTACATGGAGCAAACTCTTTCGGTTTTCAGACGGGTACCACACCCACAATCAGGTGAACGTCCGAGCAATCTAACCACCTATCATTTACTTACATGCGTACCATATATAGGGTCCTAATAACATCCAAAGCCGCCCGATGCCTCCTTCACCAGGTGGAACCCCTGGCTGCTGACCTTGTGGCCTCCTGCAGTAGCTCAGCCAGGGATGCTCCCAAGTAACCAGTCTGTCTTCATTTTGGTATGTTTTCACTTGAACAGACCACCATGAACTTCATACCTCTTGTTGCGTGTGTTATGGAGGACTACGGCCGATGAGCAAGCATCTGGTCTGAGACTATGGAGGAGCTGTTGTGGCAGTCTGTGGTGATGGTCCTCGATGAGGACCCAAAAGCTCCCTGACCTTGAGTAACACATTACGAGAAACGCATCTTCCTCTGTCTCTTCCAATGAGTTTGCGTATGAACTGCACTCCTGAGAACAACCACAAACTCTGTGCAGACTTCCCCATCAGCTCTAATTTGAGCAAAAAATCCCCATCGCCTGTAAAACTTGAGGTAATAGAAAATAAAAGCAGAAAAGGAAGACTTCCCGATGAGACTGAGTCATGATGTGTGGATGCTCCCAGGTCTATATTCCCATAACCTTGCTTGGGTTAAAGGGTAAGAATATACCCGTTCGGTCACCTTAGGCGATTGGTCAAAGGCGAACAGCCAGGTAATTTGAGACTGGACTTGCTCGGCCTCCACAAGCTCTTGTGATTTTGTGCCCAATGGTCTTATATAGGCAGCAACGCCTCCTGGGCCGAGAACCCCTCTCCCATCTAGTCATCCATTGCTGTTCCCACAAACGCATTTCACAACTGTTTAAAAGTCGGCCCACTTAAACCGTTGTGACCTACAAACTCAGGCAGAGGGATTACGATTGTTTCCGCTTCAGTGAGCACACACACACACACACACGCAGCAGTGCACTCAGCACCCCGCCAGCGATTATGTTACCCATGCACTGGAAATTCTATTTATTGCAGCTATTTTTAAAGGACAGTCACAGTCTCTACTCCCCAATAGAGGTGCGTTCCCTAAGCGATCGATTGCTAACAAAGTTAGTCAAATGCAATCAAATGGAATCGTCTCGTTTCTTAGGAAGTGGTTGCCATAATCATAGGCCACGTCCAAACAGTCATGGTTTGCAGCGAAATTGTCCCCAAAACCCGAGGCTGTCCGCTTTTCGTCGCAATCTGGACACTCACTCCACTCTCGCAGGTAGACCGCTCGTCGTCGAGACAATCGCGTCAGATTGCTTCTAAAGAACGTGCCTCACACGTGACAGTACGTTTAATTAAGCAATTCTGCACTGCAGGCGGTGTATAGATATGTTCGTCCTCAAGCAGATCATGAACCATTCGGCAAAGACCCATTCCTCTATGTTAGCTGACTCCGGAGTTCCGTACAGGAAACAAGTACAGTTGCGCTTGCGCGCATAGCTTTAGGAAATAATGATGCTTGTTTTACGCATTTCTCTGCGCTCAACATCAATAAACTCTCTCTCTCTCTCTCTCTCTCTCTCTCTCTCTCTCTCTCTCCCTCCTTCCCTCCTCCCTCCCTCTCTCTCTCTCTCTGTGTCTGTGTCTGTCTCTCTCTCTGTTTGTCTCTCTCTCTGTCTCTCTCTCTCTGTCTTTCTCTCTCTGTCTCTCTCTCTCTTTCTCTCTCTGTCTCTCTGTCTCTTTCTCTGTCTCTCTCTCTGTGTCTCTCTCTGTCTCTCAGTCTATCTCTCTCTCTCTCTCTCTCTCTCTCTCTCTCTCTCACTCACTCATCTCGCCTTTACCGCTACAATCGTGAAAGAGGGAGAGAGATGTACGGCCGGAGCCCCTGCCTGCTGAGTTTTTCGGAGCCTGCTCCAGTAGCTCAGCCAGGGGCGGCCTGAAACAGCTACTAAGAAGCTACCTGCCTAACTAGGGGGAGGGGGCATAGAGAAAGGGTCACATCCTTCAGATGTAATCGCGCGCTCAAACTATCCTGGAAGATCGAGCTTGTCCAGTGCGCAACAACAAAGCAGTCGCCAAACGCCACATCGAACCCTAAGAAACCTGGCGACACGCATCTCCCTATCAGACAGAAATCTCAACATCCAGCCCTCACGAGCCATTTGTTGTGGCGAGAAAAACGTCTCAAGTCGCTTTGATGAGGTGTGAGATGAAGCTGAACGCATGTTTTATGTTTGCAAGAGTTTTGTCTGTGTGAAAGCACGTACAGAAAACAAAGAAAGATATAGCAGACGCTTCTCGCGTTGACAAAAAACACTTTTTGGTTTTTTAGATGTTCAGTTGCGATTTTTATTCGAAGAGAATGGTTTAATACTTCGTTCGGTCCATTTTTTTCAAGGAAAAAAGTTTCCGTGGCGTTTTAGGTTCATTTGCTTGCAATCGGTGGGAATGTTTGCATGTGAATGTATATGTTGTTGTTAATGATCACGATGTTGTTGTTGTTATTGTTGTTTTTGTTGTTGCTGTTGTTGTTTTTGTTCCTGTTGTAAAGAAGACCGAGTTAGTCGATGTTCAGACGACTTTGTACATTGGTCAGTGCCGGAAAAGTAGTGCCTGCCTGTGAGTTGGTAAGCTTCCTAGAGGTTGAACGCTGACTCGTTTCAAGTTACATGTAGTCCACGTCTCTTGAACCAGGGGGGAATTGAAACGTATAACTGTACGTCAACTCAGGGTAACTCTTATTACTCGTTTCAAGCGGTGATACACGTTCTGTGTGTTGATCTCGCGGTGTGTTGATCTCGCGGTGTGTTGATCTCGCGGTGTGTTGATCTCGCGGTGTGTTGATCTCGCGGTGTGTTGATCTCGCTGTGTGTTGATCTCGCGGTGTTTGATCTCGCGGTGTGTTGATCTCGCGGTGTGTTGATCTCGCGGTGTGTTGATCTCGCGGTGTGTTGATCTCGCGGTGTGTTGATCTCACGGTGTGTTGATCTCGCGGTGTGTTGATCTCGCGGTGTGCTGATCTCGCGGTGTGTTGATCTCGCTGTGTGTTGATCTCGCGGTGTGTTGATCTCGCGGTGTGTTGACGAGCAGTGTCGCATGACGTCAGGTAACAAATCAACATACGGCAGCCGTCGCACAACACCCCCCCCCCCTCCTCAGCTGGAACCCATGTCCGTGGAGCTTTCGGGGCCTGCTCCAGTAGCTCGGACATGGGCGGCCCCAAGCAGCAAACGCCACCGGGAGGTATCGGTTTGGGGAACATTACGTAAACTTGTTACGTGCGTGTATGCAGACAGAGACTAAATAACATGTGTTTCCATTGCGATTTCAACTCTAGCTGAAGTATATCCTCCGTAGCTGTCCTAAACGTCTGATAGTACGAGTGATATTGACGTAAACATGAGTGTATGCGAGTTTCGCCTTCCAAACTCCGTGTGCATTGGGGGATAAGAATAGATTCACCTCCTCTCCCTACACGATTTGTAGAGAGTTGAAAAAAATGAGATGGAAATAGAAACTTGACTTGCTGTCATTCTGACCAGATTTGCTGATTTTCTGTGCCGCGTTTAGTCGTTTGTCTAAGATAACCTACAACCGCTAAGAGGTCGTAAACTTCCATTTATTCGTTCGTTCGTTCGTTCATTCGTCTGTTCGTTAATTCATGTGTTCCTTCATTCGTTATTTCATTATTTCATTCATTCATTCATGCGTTCGTTCTTTCTTTCCTTCTTTCATTCATCCATCCGTCCATTCCGCACTCTACATTTTCAGGAGGGACTCACCTCAGCATGGTCATAATCATTTGACCGCCACAGTGAAGGGAGTCGACCAAACATGCGGAGACCCAACATTGCCCAAGCAAACAGGTTCCTCCAGCGGGCTCCCGTTGTCTTCAAATCAAAGTTCCTCCCAGATTCCAGTTTACGCCACCAAGTCGCCGCCGTCACCGCCACCAGGGCCGAATCCACCCTTGGAAGTAAAGTACCCCGAGTACAGCGATGCCGCGAAGAGAGTGGCTTCGTACGCAGGGTGGCCGAGAGGGGTCGTGGGACAGGACCCCAGAACGCTCGCTCTTTGCGGGTTCTTCTACATCGGCTCTGCAGACCGGGTCCGGTGCTTCTCCTGCGGAACCACGCTGAGGAACTGGGAGCCTCAAGACAACCCCCATCATGAGCACCTCACCTGGGCTCCCAAGTGCACATTCATCAACCGCATCCCAGAGCCCACTGAGACGGCCATCGCCGCCCTCCCCGACCCTCCTCTTCCCCCGACCTCGGCTGTCCAGGGCGCCACCGTCGCTGACGGCGTTGCCAAGGACGCCCCAGTTCCTAAGGAAGCGGTGGTTGCTAAGGACGCCGCCAATACCAGGGAAACCGTCATTGTTCAGGAGGTCACGGCTCCCCAAATCGGTTCTGCTCCAACGGAAGGGACCAGCACTTCGACGTCTCAGCAGGTAGGACAGTGTGTCTGGGAGCTTCGTTCCTTGATTTCTTTCCCATGCCTGGGCTCGATGCTTTCAGAGGAAACTGACTTGAAGGAGCGGTTTATGATTAAGCGGGCACTACGAACCTACAAAGACAGACTTGTGTAGCTGCCATGCTGCTGCTGCTGCTGCTGCTGGCTATTCCTCGGATCCGAGGATCATCTGGGTTGTTGCCGACAAGCCCTCTGGTAGCATATTCTGCCACGTGTTGGTCATGGGAATCCCTGTCTAGATACAGCAGAACCAAATGACTGCATGTTAATATTTCGTTGTGTCCTCTTCCCATCCGTATGTTATTGAGCTTTGATGTGTAATAATCACGTTCTGTTTGTATCTCGACATGCTTAAAGCTGCCATAACTCATATATCTTTCATGATGCAAACCATGTGATCAAAAGTCCTTGCGCTGCTGTCGATCAATGTCTTTGTAACTTTACTCGAAATATATCTCCCACTCAGTCAACTCATTGAAGAAACCTCACCTTATGTTTGACTGGGATAAATCCCAGTTTATTGTAAATTTATCAATTCATCCCTGGTTGCTGGACTTGTGAAACCTACTCCAGTAGCTTCACAACAAAAAGTTCCAGTTGACTAGGAGTGAGGATCGAGGTGGGAATGGAGCACGTGGTGGTTTTAGCTGACGTTGCATTCTGCAGGGGAGCGTCAGCAAAGGATGCCATTGGTTCTGGTCTTAACTGAAAGCTCATGTTCCAGCTCAGTAATCCAATCACACGTCCTCAAACATCCGCTTTCTTTTCAGACTTCCGGGAACGGAGGAAATGGCGCGGGCGTTCCCATGGCAACGAGTGACGCCATGAAGTCGCCGTTGGTTCTGGCAGTCCTGGAGATGGGCGTCTCAGAGGACAAAGTTCGAGAGGTCATCAGGCAGTTGGGCATGGCCTTCAGCAGCGCAGTCGACCTGTACCGGGCGGCAGAGGTGGTGTCTGTGGACAGCCGCTGAGAGACCTTGTCGATTACCATTTTTGCTCTTAAGTTAGAGAGCGTGGCAATGGGGTATTTAAAACTTTGCTTTACCCTCCATGTTGTTACTGGTGTCTTATCGAACACTGCACATGTCAAAGGCGCGGGTTTTTCCACACCAACATATATGCATCCGTGGGCGCATAGATGTGACACCTAGAGGAGGAGGTGGTGGGGGTAGGGTGAAGGGACGAATAGGGATGAAATACTTTCCAAGGAAAGGCGTCCATAGCGTTTAATTCGAGTTGCTGTGAATCATTCTGTGCCATTGGACCCCTTGCTGTGCTGCGCAGTGTCATGTTCGAAGAATGTTCCTGTCTTTTGGACCACGCAAATAATATCTGAATTTATGCAGACTCGCACTTATATGTACGGAAACAGATAAGAGGTAGAGTCCTATCAACCCGAATCTGGGAGGTAAAAACAGAACGTCTGTTGGAAAATGTAATCGGAATGAAATTGTATCAAATGAATGGAAACGGAACGTATGGATTTACAAGATTTCTGTTTCTGTGTGTTTTTGCATTTTTCATGTTATACGCAAATAAACAATGAAGCCAAGAAGCTTTTTCATAATTGGAGACGACCAAAAGAGGACTCTACATGTAAAATAGTCATTTAGAAAGCACCTACACATATAGCAATATCAACTGTTTTTAGGGTCGAACTTGAAAGGAGAAAGTGAAGCTCTTGAACAGTAAATTCATAATCACAAGCACCGTCAACTATGTTACGGGAAGCAAATCAGGCGGTCCTTTACTTTGACACAAATGTAACGTGAAACGAGAGCTTCAGACAAATAATGAGCACTTCCTCGTTTTTCTTCCTTTCGAAGTTGCATTCACGCCTGGAGAGTCGTCTGCAACAACACGTGACGCGTTTTAGAAAACCTGGGAAAACACAGAAACTGAGTCAACAGCCATGCCTGTCAGTCTCTCGTAACCGTGGATCTCCTCAACGGTGACGTCAGTGCACATGGGTCCGCCCGCGCAGCGTCCATTGTGGCTGACCAGTTCCGCTTGTCCGGAGTAGTCTCCCTTACAACATGTAGAACATCCACAATCCTGCTGTCTTTTTTGTTTTCTTACTGGTGCTTTTGCCGTCGACAACCTACCAAGGCCTCAACTTCCTCGTCCTCTAGATCCAGGGCACTGCTCCAGCAGTACAGGAAGCCGGTGCTCACCTTCCACTCTTCGAGGGTCATGTCCTTAGGTATTCAAATTGTATTTAGAATGAGATATGGCTCATTTTAAAAGAAGATCTGCCCAAGAAAAACCTGAGAGTTTGCCTGACTGGATCGGAGTTCTGTTGATGAGTGACTACTGTCTTAAAGGCAGCAGATAGTAATGGAAAGACTAAAAAGCATCATGTGTCTCCTCACCAATTTGACGTGAAAAAGAAAATGGGAGAGTCACCACTGGCAGGAGAGGGAGACTGAATGATAACACTGAGTCAGTTTGCCTCGTTTGAGTGCACCGTCGTCATATGGAAATTTTCTCTGTGAAAGCGAGACTGCATATTCAATGCAGCCATTGTCGATTTCCAAAGTTCTAACGCTGTACCAAGGCAGCAATGAAGTATTCGGGGACGCAGTGGAGATAGTGGATACAATACATGGCGTTGATCCTGCTTAGGAGGTAGAGATTCATGTGGATGCTCTTATTGGGTTCTGCCACGGTTCAGATATTGGGAGCTTGATCGAGAGAGTGAGAGTGGAGATATCCACTGCGTTGAAGGCTTGCAGTCGCCAGTCGTAAGTCTTCAATGATTAGTCAATTATTGAAGGTCGTATCTTGAAGCTTGTGCTCATCGTATATTGTACATCTGGCTTAGGTTCTCGTCTAGCAATCAGTAGGTGAATCAGTTGTGCTTTCTGGGGACGGGAATGTCTCTCGTTTCCATCAGCAGTAATCGATGCTGAACTTTGGCCACAGGCTTAGTGTTCAAGGGTTGAGGTACGGGATTTCTGGCGTGGGGTATCTCGTTTCAGTAGCAATGGTACCGGGTCTGTTGCTTTGCTGTAGAAGAATCCATTCTTTCTCATTTCCACGTTTGCCTGTAATTTTAGGTAGGATGGACACTTCCTGTGCTCTGTTTCCCGTCCTTCTCTGATTTCGTCTCCCTCACCAAATAAGGACAGCAGTTTCGTACTTGGAGACCTTTTTGTCTCGAGATTATCGTAGCATCATCAAGGTTACCCTTGAGAATGCAATTCTAGTTCAATGATCATCCCAGACAAATGTGGCAAAGTCACAGAGGTAATTTCGGAAGAGGCAAATATATGACTTCAACCTGTGTTCATATTTAATGAATTTTCTTTCAATATGTCTTTGAAATATTCCACCATTTAAAATGCTCCTGTAATCCAGAGAGGCATAAGAGTAGAGGGTATAATAACCATAAATAAAAGTAACCCGGATGAGTGCATTTCTACATTCAAAGCGCTCACGTTATCAGTGAATGGGAGACATTTCGGGCAAACTTCGCTTTGTGCAGACGGCAGCAGTCGATCAATATACGAAGTAATTTTGATACTGACTGCATGAAGATAAAAAGGAAAACCCAAGCAAAGGTCAGTCAACACCTTTTTGAACAACTGAGATGTGGTTGCCGGTGAAATTCTACAATGAGAGGCGACACTTGCACAGCTCGACACACAAGAAATGTAATGTTTGTAAATTATCCTCACACTCTCAGCCCCGATGATACCAGTAGTGTTAACTACTTTTCGAGTCTATGCACTGTACATGCTCAAGTAGTTTTCTAGCCTCGTCGCACGCTGATATACAAGTTTAAAGGCTTTTCCTCAATCCTCTAGCTTATACTTTTGATATAAGAATGTAATAGATATGAAATGATATCAATCTCATAATTATGTGTATGAGTTACATACAAACATTTGAAATGTTATTGCTACATGTACATACATGGTAGCGGATATTACATGTATAATACTTTTAGTTATAACATACAGTTTAAACAGCATACCTATTATAGAAATATTGTTCTAACAGCTCAATATTATAAACATAAACCTTTAGCATATATACAAGTCAGTGCAAAACCATTTCACAATCAGATTAACTCGTGACCGAAATATAACTTTCATTCGTCACTTTCCGATAGTATGTGAGTGCGTGTGTGTGTGTGTGTGTGTGTGTGTGTGTGTGTGTGTGTGTGTGTGTGTGTGTGTGTGTGTGTGTGTGTGTGTGTGTGTATGTGTGTGTGTGTTTGTTTGATTGTGTGGTTGTTTTTCAAAAAAGTATTGTATGCTCTCTCTCTCTCTCTCTCTCTCTCTCTCTCTCTCTCTCTCTCTCTCTCTCTCTCTCTCTATCTCTCTCTCTCTCTTCTCTCTCTCTCTCTCTTTCTCTCTCTTTCTTTTTCTCTCCTTCTCCCCTTTGTCTGGTTTGTATTTGTACCTCCTTTTCTCAGTAAAACTATTGATCGATCAGAGCGCAGAAGGAAAAGAACATGCTTTACTGGTAGTCACATTCAGAAAAAGCACCAGTTGAGACCTTGCTCCGAGCAAAAACCTGTGGTTCTTCCGCTTTACTCCGACATGGAAGGAGACACTTATTAAACTCTACTACCACATTTGAACGACAGAGACGGATACAAGCCCTGGAAATGAGATGCTACCGCAAGATTCTGAACATCTCATATAAAGATCATGTCACGAATGAGGAAGACAGCAACAGGATCAGGAGAGCAATTGGACAGTACAAAGACCTGCTCTCAATCGTAAAAAGCAGAAAGCTGAAGTGGTACGGTCACGTGTCAAGAGGCAGTGGGCTGGCCAAGACCATCCTGCAAGGTACCGTACCAGGTGGGAGAAGGAGAGGCAGGCAGAGAAAGAGGTGGGAAGACAACATCAAAGAGTGAACAGGCTTGACCTTTGCTGACTCACAGCTAGCCACAGAGGATAGAGATCGATGGAGGAAGATTGTCCGAAAGTCATCAGTGGTGCCTCAACAACCCATCTCAGGGTTAAGAGACTCAACTGAGCTGACCTGAACTGAACTGCCACATTTCCTGTATTCTTCAATCCTGCGCTAGATCGAAAAAATCCATTATGTTTTCGTTTTGGAGTTTTTTTTTCTCTCCCCAAGACATTGAGAAAACGTGTCGCCTTGGGTGCAGTTTCTTGCTTGGGCGACTTCAAGTAGTGAAATACGCACCTTCGAGCACTGTCGATAATGGATGCAATCTTGTCAATAGCCAGAGCGGTTCGTCCACGTTTGTGTACATCCGTCCACTCCAGTCGAGAAGATCGAAACGCCGCACTTCTTGACTATTGGCAAGGACTGTTGAACACGACGTTCACTGAAGAAAAGAGGGTAGCAACGCATTCTCCTGCAGCTTGCAAGCCATTTGATGAAGGTTTCACCCAAGGGAAGGGTGGCAAGGAGAAAGTCTCTCTTTGTCGCCTGTTTCTGCACCGTCTCAGCAGTTTTAACTTTGGCCCAATTCGTAGGTGGCAATGTCATCTTTTCCAAACTCCTCCTGCAAGGCTCCTCCAACGTGACTGCTCTGGTGAGATGGACGGCCAGAAGCAAAGCAAGCTGCGCCGTGTCGTGTGCCAGTCGGTCCCAGTGCCGGTCCTTTGCTGTCGGGTCCAACCGCAGGGACTGCACCCTGTACGCCAGCAGGGTCATACCTCAGGACATCAGTCCTGTCTCCAATCCTGAGCAAGAGAAAGGCTTCTTTGTCCTTCGACCAGGTAGATGTAGATCCCGTCTATTCACTATAATGCTTACATGCGTTTTGCTTGATGCTTTCCCGATCGTTTGTCGCACAATAGCTTCCAAGACAACTGTGTATAAAGAACGCTTAAAACAACTCGGTGTTGTGCTCTCTTCACATACAGAGAACAGATATCTTTCCCTCTCTCTTTCTCTCTCTCTCTCTCTCTCTCTCTCTCTCTCTCTCTCTCTCTCCCGTTCTCTTCCCTTTTCATATTTCCAATTTTATTCAGCACATAGTCCTACAACCCAGTTGTCGTACCACAAAAAATAGAAAAAGCCCTAATCTCATCCCAGCCCTTACCCACTCCATATGCGCAAACGCGGGCTGAGGGAAAGTTCTAACAATTTTAAATAAGAAAATTAATTATCTTTAAATGGAAACTGTAAGTAGAAACTTTGTCTTTAAAGATTGCTTTCAACTTCGATTTCGCCAAAGACATAATTTAAAACTACTCTATAACATTTTGAAATTCACAAAGAAAAGATCAGGTATCGTTTGCCAAACTGTAATACATACATCTTCCCTTTTCCGATGATTTATAAAGCATGGTTTGGCAAGTAACAGACAAAAAAGTATTTTTATCATAAATTTATTACGTATATTTACATTTACATGTGTGATTATCCCAAAGACAGCTACGAAATTTCGATTAATGTTATTTTCACAAAGCCTCATAATCCGCTTTAACAAATTCAATCCATCAAAAATATTTTTTACCGCTGTAGTTTTGCTTCTGTGTATGCGTTTGACATTAGAATACAGAGAGCGGCAGTTACTGGAAATCAAACTTCTAGCAACTGACAATCTTGCGACGAACCCGTTTTTGGTGCTCCATGCGTTCTCATCTTTAAGTGCTGCAAGAAACTCCTGCTGCAGATATTCAGCTAGTGTGTAGTGAACATTTCCTGCAAAGTTCACCATTCTGCTCGTAACAATTGCACACCTGATACAATTTACAGCCTATAACGTTTAAATTTCAAGAAAATACACACACGTCGCGCGTGCACACTCACACACACACACACATACACACACACACACACACACTCACACAAACACACACACCCACATACACAACACACACACATACACAACACACACAAATACACACACACACACACCACGTCCATATATACTCACACACCACATACACACAACACATACACACCACATACCACACACATACACAAACACACACACCACATACACAACACACACACACAAGCACACACACACGCGCGACCAAATTCCCCCTTCAATACCATCCCCATAATGGAGCACTTCTGTAATAATATATTCATATAGAATATAATATGATATAATATAAATGTATTCAGAATATTCAATCAGTCTTACAACAAATCAAAAGAAAAAGATAGCTGAGGCTCTCAACAAGAAAACTGGTGTAAACCTGAGACTTGGCCCTAGTCAACTCACTGGTTCAGACAAGTTAATGCTAACAAACAGACAGATTGCAAAAATAAGTAAGCACAAAAATCTGAATAAAGAACTTGACCCAACTTTGTTTAAAGCTCAAATGAGGTAGATGGGAGGTTTCTGGCCTATGCTTTTTGCAAGTCTTGCAGGATCTATTCTACCCAGTCTTTTGGGTAAAAGATTTTTATAAAAAGACAGCAAAGGGGTTGGTCCTGCCAGGAACTCGGGCAGTCAGAGGTCTGGTCCTCCAGAGAGCCCCTTAACTAATTATGACAATGATCGTATGTTAAAGTCAGTAAAAAACTACACAGAAACCTTTTCCAAAGTCATGTTACCAGCTAAGCCTGCTAAAAATGAATGCATGGTCATTAATCTGCAAGACTACTTTGCTGGGCCTGGGACACACAGGGTTGCAATGTACACTGATTCTAATATGAATATTTTGACCCATTCGGTGTTCCTCCACCTGATGTGGTTGTAAAATACATTAGAAAAAGCAAAAAGAAAATTGTGTTTAATGCAGCTCAAATTCAGAACCTGGATTATGTAATGTGTGGTTATTACTGTGTGTATTACATCAAAAACAGGGCAATGGGAAAAACACCTATGAAAATTGTACTCCAATTTACCCTCAGGCCTAGCATGGTAAATAAATGTATAATCAATGATTAGGCAAAAAGTTTGTAAAGTATATATAAATATGAAATCATACTGTCTGAAGTGTAAAGCCGTTACAGATTCTAAAAATGCCACTTTAAGAACGACCAAGGATGGGAAGAAAATAGCTAGATCACTCTGTTCTGTTTGTGGTTCTAAAAAAACTAAATTCTTACCTTAAAAGGAAGAAGGTGCAATATATATTCACAAAGCCATGTTACCTCTGTTACCAAAGAAAGGATTAACTTTACCTGGTTACAACTACTGTGGGCCTGGCAATCCATTAGACAATGGTCCATCAACAAATGTGGATGAAATCTGTAACAGCATGATATAGCATACACTTATGAAGACAAAAAACAGGCTGATGCAGTAATGCTGAAGCAGTTATCAAAACACACTGGCAAGCCTTTGGGTGAGAAAGCTGCCAAGGCATTAGTAGTCAGGCCACTGATTAGTTTAAAACATAAAATAGGGCTGGGAAACGGAAAAAGGCGTTGAGAAGATGGACGGATGAACTTGCAGAGGAGCTACATAAACCAATCAGAAGAAAGTTTCCTCAACGCCGAGTTATTTCAAGTGGTATTGACAATATTTGGAGTGCAGATCTTGTTAACATACAAGCTTTCAGCAATCAAAACTAGGGGATCAAATATATTGTAAACGTCATTGACATATTCAGCAAATTTGCATTCAAGCAAAAGACAGCGACTGAAATAGTTGAAGCTTTAAAAACTATTTTGAAAGGGGGAAGAAAGCCTGGATTCCTCTGGGTAGACCAGGGTAGTGAATTTTTAAACAGAGCATTCCAGAGCTTTCTCAAAGAAAACCAGATTGGTATGTACCATACATACAATGAAGGTAAAGCAGTTAACTGTACATTAAAATCACGTATGTGGAAGTATTTCACTGCCAACAATACATACAAGTATATTGATATTTTACTTGCTATGATTGATAAGTACAATAAAACAGTTCATAGATCTCTAGGTATGTCGCCATCGCAAGCATTAAAAGAAAGAAATGAACAGGAGGTGGACCTTGCATTGCCGAATGAGCAGATAATAGAGTCTAAAGCAAAATTCCAAGTAGGTGATTTTGTTAGAATTTCCAAACAAAAGAAAGCATTTGAGAAAGGGTATACATCTAACTGGACAGAGGAGCTGTTTAAAACCAAATCAATTCAGAAAACAATTCCTTTAACATACAAAGTAGAAGACATGAATGGCGAGGCAGTAGATGGAACCTTTTATACTCAGGAGCTGCAGAAATCATCACAAACTGTGTTTCGAATTGACAAGGTATTAAGAAAGGATCTCAAATCAAAAAGGCATATGTGAAATGGCGGGCTATGCTTCCAAGTTCAATAGCTGGTTGCCTCTCAAAGGCATTACAAAACTTAGCAAATCAAATTAAGTGAAGGTTTGTCACTTACCTTGTAGGAATCCAGGTTGCATTTTCACTGTTTCTGCTTTCAAAGCTTCTTCAGTGCACCAGTGCTGTGACTTAAAATGCCAGCGCCAAGGGAACAGGTCACTCTTTGTGTCTTGGCATTGGTTGTAGCAAAACAATTTAAAACATCCTGAAGACATTAGACATTAAACATTAGACGGAGCAGGATTCCCTGGCTCACCTGGCCATGGATCCATAAAACCGTTCAATACCAGTTCTTTAGTTTGGAGTGGCCAAGTCAAGCATTGTACCTGGTCAGTCGATATCTCTATTGCTTCTTGCTGGTGTAATCTACTGACATACAAGCCCTCTTCCACCCGAAAGAGTGCGCGCACGCGTGTGTGTGTGTGTGTGTGTGTGTGTGTGTGTGTGTGTGTGTGTGTGTGTGTGTGTGTGTGTGTGTGTGTGTGAGAGAGAGAGAGAGACAGAGGTCATTTTAGTGGCGGTTGCAAAGGCTTAAAACCTTTCCTCTCCCCCTCCTCTCTCTGCTTGCTGGGGTGCAGTAGGGAGGAAGCTGGGGGAAGGGAGAGGAAGGGAAGAGAGAATGAGAGTAAGAGAATGGGTGATTGGAAGAAAAAATGTGGGGGAGAGAAAGAGAGAGACAGATCGTTCAAAACATCATAACAAAAGGTATTACCTCCCTTGAATTTACCGGGAAAATCATCTTTGCGCCTGTGCTTACAACACCTTAACAAGATGTGCCTGTGTGTGTGCCTGTGTGTGTGCCTGTGTGTGTGCCTGTGTGTGTCTGTGTGTGAAAGAGAGAGACAGAAGGAGAAACACAGACAGGCAGATAGATAGAGATCGAGATAGAGACACAGAAAGAGATCTCTGCAGTCTAGCAGATGACGAGTTAGCTTTGACAGGCAGACGGCTGCTAAGGGAACTGGAGGTTATTGATTTTTTTTGCCTGGGCTGCACCCTGGAGAGAGGCTGTTGGGGGGAGGAGACAAGCGCGGCTGGATGGCAATGCGTGCATGCACTATGCCAAGTCTGACAAAGATTTATGACGGTCGACATTGACACTGATATGGCCGACATTTCCGTCAAGCAAGCAAGTTAAGTCCCTTTAACCTGTGAGGATATTTCATCAAAGTAATTAGCAGGGGTGTTCAGGTCTCTCAGAGACACACCTGACTGGAATATTGATTTTAGAGGCTGTTGGCTTTGCAGCACTGCCAGCTTCAAGCGGCAATGCATGGCATGCTTCTCCCTCCCTCCCCGCCTCCAGATTGGAAAAAGGAATTAGCCCGCCAATTAAATTTTAAAGCAAACATTCAGCTAATTAAATAGGTTAATTAATGAGGCCAAACCACTAATTGCTATACTACTGGTGTGTGGTATCTACTTTTAGTAGCAATGGTACCAGGCCTGTTGCTTTACTGTAGAAGAATCCATTCTTTCTCGTTTCCACGTCTGCCTGTTATTTTAGGATAAGATAAACTCTTCCTGTGTTTTGTTGCCCGCCCTTCTTTGATTTCATCTCCCTCATCTACTAAGGACAGCAGTTTCGTACTTGAGCCCTTTTTGTCTCGAGGTTATTGTAGCATCAGCAATGTTACCCTTCAGATTGCAATTCTAGTTCAGTGATCATCCCAGACAAATGTGGCAAAGTCACAGAGGTAATTTCGGAAGAGGCAAAAAAAAAAGACTTCAACCTGTGTTCATATTTAATGGATTTTATTTAAATATGTCTTTGAAATATTCCACCATTTAAATGCTCCTGTAATGCAGAGATGTATAAGAGTAGAGGTTACAATAACCATATATGAAAAGTAACTCGAATGAATATATTTCTACATTCAAAGCGCTCACTTTATCCGCGAATGGGAGACATTCCGGCAAACTTCGCTTTGTGCAGACGGCAGCAGGCGATCAATATACGAAGTAATTTTGATACTGACTGCATAAATATAAAAAGGAAAACCCAAGCAAAGGTCAATCAACACCTTTTTGAACAACTGAGATGCGGTTGCCGATGAAATTCTACAATGAGAAGCGACAGGTGCACAGCTTGACACACACGAAGTGTAATGTTTGTACATTATCCTCACACTCTCAGTCCCAGTGATACCCGTAGTGATAACTACTTTTCGAGTCCATGCACTGTACATGCTCAGGCAGTTTTCTAGCCTCGTCGCACGCTGAGATACAAGTTTAAAGGCTTTTCCTCGATGCTCTACTTTATACTTTTGATATAAGAATGTAATAGATATGAAATGATATCAATCTCATAATTATGTGTATGAGTTACATAAAAACATTTGAAATGTTATTGCTACATGTACATACATCATAGCGGATAATACATGTATAATACTTTTAGTTTTTACGTACAGTTTAAACAGCATACCTATTATAGAAATATTGTTCTAACAACTCAATATTATAAACAGCAAACCTCTAGCATATACAAGTCAGTGCAAAACCATTTCACAATCAGATTAACTTGTGACCGAAATAAAACTTTCATTCATCACTTTCCGATAGTATGTGAGTGTGTGTGTGTGTGTGTGTGTGTGTGTGTGTGTGTGTGTGTGTGTGTGTGTGTGTGTGTGTGTGTGTGTGTGTGCATGTGTGTGTGTGTGTTTGTTTGGTTGGGTGTTAGTTTTTCAAAAAAGAATTGTATGCTCTCTCTCTCTCTCTCTCTCTCTCTCTCTCTCTCTCTCTCTCTCTCTCTCTCTCTCTCTCTTTCTTTCTCTCTCCTTCTCCCCTTATTTGAGTGGTTTGTATTTGTACCTCCTTTTCTCAGTAAAACTATTGATCGATCAGAGCGCAGAAGGAAAAGAACATGCTTTACTGGTAGTCACATTCAGAAAAAGCACCAGTTGAGACCTTGCTCCGAGCAAAAACCTGTGGTTCTTCCGCTTTACTCCGACATGGAAGGAGACACTTATTAAACTCTACTACCACATTTGAACGACAGAGACGGATACAAGCCCTGGAAATGAGATGCTACCGCAAGATTCTAAACATCTCATATAAAGATAATGTCACGAATGAGGAAGTCAGCAACAGGATCAGGAGAGCAATTGGGCAGTACGAAGACCTGCTCTCAATCGTGAAAAGCAGTGGGCTGGCCAAGACCATCCTGCAAGGTACCGTACCAGGTGGGAGAAGAAGAGGCAGGCAGAGAAAGAGGTGGGAAGACAACATCAAAGAGTTGACAGGCTTGACCTTTGCTGACTCACAGCGAGCCACAGAGGATAGAGATCGATGGAGGAAGATTGTCCAAAAGTCATCAGTGGTGCCTCAACAACCCATCTCAGGGTTAAGAGACTCAACTGAACTGAACTGAACTTAACTGCCACATTTCTGGGGTTCTTCAATTCTGCGCTAGATTAAAGAAATCAATGATGTTTTTGTTGTGGAGTTTTTTTTCTTCTCCCCAAGACATTGAGAAAACGTGTCGACTTGAGTGCAGTTCCTTGCTTGGGCGACTTCGAGTACTGGAATACGCACCTTCGAGCACTGTCGATAACGGATGCAATCTTGTCAATAGCCATGGCGGTTCGTCCACGTTTGTGTACATCCGTCCACTCCAGTCGAGAAGATCGAAACGCCGCACTTCTTGGCTATCGGCAAGGACCGTTGAACACGACGTTTTAACTTTGGCCCAATTCGTAGCTGGCAATGTCATCTTTTCCAAACTCCTCCTGCAAGGCTCCTCCAACGTGACTGCTCTGGCGAGATGGACGGCCAGAAGCAAAGCAAGCTGCGCCATGTCGTTTGCCAGTCTGTCCCAGTGCCGGTCCTTCGCTGTCGGGTCCACAATAGCTTCCAAGATGACTGTGTATAAAGAACGCGTGAAAAACTCGTTGTTGTGCTCTCTTCACATACAGAAAACATATCTTTCTCTCTCTCTCTATCTATCTATCTCTCTCTCTATCTCTCATTTTCTCTCATTTTCTCTCTTTTTCTCTCTGTCTGTCTGTCTATCTGTCTGTCTATCTGTCTGTCTGTATGTATGTCTGTCTCTCTCTCTGTCTGTCTCTCTCTCTGTCTCTTTCTCTCTCTCTCTCATTTTCTCTCATTTTCTGTCTGTCTGTCTGTCTGTCTGTCTGTCTGTCTGTCTGTCTGTCTGTCTGTCTGTCTGTCTGTCTGTCTGTCTGTCTGTCTGTCTGTCTGTCTGTCTGTCTGTCTGTCTGTCTGTCTGTCTGTCTGTCTGTCTGTCTGTCTGTCTGTCTGTCTGTATATCTGTCTGTCTGTCTGTCTGTCTGTCTGTCTGTCTGGCTCTCTCTGTCTCTCTCTGTCTCTATGTATCTCTGTCTCTTTCTCTCTCTCTCTCTCTCTCTCTCTCTCTCTCTCTCTCTCTCTCTCTCTGTCGCTCTCTCCCCTTGTTTGTTTGGTTTGTATTTTTACCTCCTTTTCTCAGTAAACTATTGACCGATCAGAGCGCAGAAGGAAAAGAACATGGTTTACTGATAGTCACATTCAGAAAAAGCACCAGTTGAGACCTTGCCACGAGCAAAAACCTGTGGTTCTTCCGCTTCACTCCGACATGAACGGAGACACTTATTAAACTCTACGGCCACACTTCCGGGATTCTTCAATCCTGCGATAGATCAAAGAAATCCAATATGTTTTCGTTGTGGAGTTTTTTTTTCTCCCCAAGACATTGAGAAAACGTGTCGCCTTGAGTGCAGTTCCTGGATTGGGCGACTTCGAGTACTGGAATACGCACCTTCGAGCACTGTCGATAAAGGATGCAATCTTGTCAATAGCCAGGGCGGTTCGTCCACGTTTGTGTACATCCTTCCACTCCAGTCGAGAAGATCGAAACGCCGCACTTCTTGACTATCGGCAAGGACCGTTGAACACGTCGTTCACTGAAGAAAAGAGGATGATATTTATTTCCACCATCGTAGCAACGCATTCTCCTGCAACTTGCAAGCCATTTGGTGAAGGTTTCTCGCAAGGGAAGGATGGCAAGGAGAAAGTCTCTCTTTATCGCCTGTTTCTGCACCGTCTCGGCGGTTTTAACTTTGGCCCAATTCGTAGGTGGCAATGTCATCTTTTCCAAACTCCTCCTGCAAGGCTCCTCCAATGTGACTGCTCTGGCGAGATGGACGGCCAGAAGCAAAGCAAGCTGCGCCGTGTCATGTGCCAGTCGGTCCCAGTGCCGGTCCTTCGCTGTCGGGTCCAACCATACGGACTGCACTCTGTACGCCAGCAGGGTCACAGCTCAGGACATCAGTCCTGTCTCAAGTCCTGAGCAAGAGAAAGGCTTCTTTGTCTTTCGACCAGGTACATGTAGATCCCACCTATTCACTATATT
>JAWQFJ010015437.1:30000-36591 GCA_034096865.1 Theodoxus fluviatilis
ACCGTTGGATCCCAAACGAGCTTTTGTTTCATGACCCAAAGAGCGCCCGTGCTCTGCTTGAAAGGTCGCCTTGTCGATAGCTCTGTATTCAGACGCTGTGTCTTCGATATTTTCCTGTCAACATCTGCAGACATGCAGGAATGAATAAAGATTTCTCCAATGAATGTTCTGATTTTATTTCCAACTGCGCAGGATTCAAATGAAAAAAACATTGTTAATTTTTCAAGCATTAAGTATGCACCGTCTGTTTATCTACGTAGTTAACAATTATATGTCTGAACTTGAAGGGGGAAAAAAGATAGCAATGACGCAACCCCCCCCCCCCCCCCCACCCCACCACCACCAACCCCCCCCATTAATAGTTCCACGTGGAACTCATTTTACAGAGATAACTGGTGAGGTCAGTATTTAACACGTAGTGAAATCGGCATTTCTTGACAACGAAGCCCACGATGAAAAATAGCACAAGGGATTCATGACAAGCAGCCAGAATTTGTTTTACTTCCTCTGAGTGAGACTGTCCCAGCGTTTCGCAGAAGAGCAAAAGTAGCAGTGCTACTCTGCTACGATGTGGCATCCTGTAGAGTAGTTTTGATTGGTTGCTCGTGTTATGGTTTAATAAGCACATTATCATTAAAAGTAGAGTTTTTTGGAGACCCTGTTTGGATATATGTATCCAACACGCGCGAGTGTGTGTGTACGTATGAGATTAATGAGAGACAGAGAGAGAGAGAGAGAGAGAAAGAGAGAGAGAGAGAGAGAGAGAGACAGAGAGAGAGAACAAGAGAGAGAGAGTGACAGAGAGATAGAGAGAGTAGAGAGAGAGAGAGGGGAGAGAGAGAGAGAGAGAGAGAGAGGTGTAGAGTAGTATGCATTTTACTATCACAGAACTAAACTGGGACCTCCAAAGTTTTCGTGTAAAGTTGCTGTAGAAATCGTCTCCCAAAGAGTTTTCTCAACTTTCCACCATGTGTACAATGCAGTTCATCAGCCCCATATCAAGTAGTCCTCTCTTCCTGCATGAGTGCATAGTCAGTGCCTCAACCTCTACTCGCCTATTCAAACCCTGTCTTTTGACAGGCGGATTTAGGCGAGCAAGCTTTGGCGTTTGATAATGTGTGAGGCGCAGTGCCGTGGTTCAATCCCTGGGACGGGAAAAATTTGGATAAATTCGTGCTGCACAAACGCAACAACACCAATGAAAGGTTCGCACAATCATGTGTTCGCCCCTCAGTCTTTTGTAGGTTTTTGGTGTGTTAGTTTGTGTCCGTCTAGTAGTTTGACAGTTTAAAGAATAAAGCTGAATATACATTAGGACTGAGTGAATGTATTAATCTATGAGTCAGCAATTTAGTGAAAGGCAACAGTGTGAAGATAGTTTGACAGTTTAAAGAATAATGCCGAATATACATTAGGACTGAGTGAATGTATTTAGGTTGTTTGACTACGTCGTTACTTGTGAAGAATCCACCACTTTCGACTCATTAATCCTTAAGTAGTGATTTAACTTAAATAGTTGACACTTACTCGCAAAGTAAAACGTTACTTCCCTCTCGCGCATATGCGCCCTGGGGTACAGTCCGCGCTCATCTGGATGGTGACGTTCTTCTCCTTGGCCAGAACTGGATTCATTTACTCTCTTAATTCACACACCAAAGACATAACTGTCACAGGACAGTGCTACCAGGTCCAGATACGTCTAGGAGTTAACAAGTTGTAGCCTGTCCAGCAACAATCGACCGCCAATTGTAGCAAAGCAAGTGGTCAGAAAGGCACATAATCAGTGACGAAGCAAGCAAAGCAAATGGGCAGAAAGGCACATAATCGGTGACACAACAAGCAAAGCAAATGGGCAGAAAGGCACATAATCAGTGACACAACAAGCAAAGCAAATGAGCAAAAAGGCACATAATCAGTGACACAACAAGCAAAGCAAATGGGCAGAAAGGCACATAATCAGTGACACAACAAGCAAAGCAAATGGGCAGAAAGGCACATAATCAGTGACACAACAAGCAAAGCAAATGGGCAGAAAGGCACATAATCAGTGACACAACAAGCAAAGCAAATGGGCAGAAATGCACATAATCAGTGACACAACAAGCAAAGCAAATGGGCAGAAAGGCACTTAATCAGTGACACAACAAGCAAAGCAAAGGGGCAGAAAGGCACATAATCAGTGACACAGCAAACAAAGCGACGATGCAGGTCATCAAGTATGATTTGTTAAAGAGACCATTCAATGACAGATAGAGTGCGACAACTTTAACAAAAACACTTAAAACGTCCAGCTACGCAAAAAAACAAAGACCCGAGCATTACTGAGAAAACACCAAGAACTACTGCCAGCACTAAAAGCAATGTCATCACCAGAAGACCCTCCACCATGGGGAAGCAGTCCGGACAGGATCGATATCTGCACCACTGTTCCCTTCCTCACCACAACAGAGAAACATACTGATGTGAGCAAGAAAACCTTGTCCCATGCCACGCTTGAAGAAAGCTACCACAGGAAACTTTAATACGAGTTTACACGGACAGGTCAGCCACGAACACCACTCTCTTAATGGAAGCCTTTCCAAACTGCACGTATCGCTGGACCCAGTGCGCAGGACAGGACACTCCATTACAAGAACTGGTCTCCAAGAGTGACGGCATTCGAGATGAAGAAGAAGAAGTGACACAATCAATAGGAAAGATCTAATAAAAAGATTTAACGAGAATTAATTTTGACTTAAATTTCTAGGGAACTGATAATCTATGTATCACAAACAGCCAAACCCAAATGCCTCACTTACAGAGTCCAGCGTCCAAGTCCACAGAAGAAAGATGGATGGATGGATGGATGGCTGGCTGGATGAAGGGAGGTAGGGATGGATGGATGGATGGATGGATGGATCGATGGATGGATGGATTAAGGGATGGAGGGAGGGAAGGATAGATGGATAGATGGATGGATGAAGGGATGAAGGGATGGATGGACGGGTGGATGGAGGGATGGATGAAGGGATGGAGGAAGGGATGGAGGGATAGATGGAGGGATTGATAGAGGGATAATGGAGGGATGGATGGAGGGAGGGATGTATGGATGGATAAAGGGATGGATATAGGGATGGATGGAGGGATGGAGGGATGGATGGAGGGATGTAAGAAGGATTGGAGGAATTGATGGATTGATGGAGGGAGAGAGGGAGGGAGGGAGGGAGGGAGGGAGGAAGAGAGTGAGGGAGGGTGGGAGGGAGGAAGGGAGGGAGGGAGGGAGGGAGGAAGAGAGTGAGGGAGGGTGGGAGGGAGGAATGGAGGGAGGGAGGGAGGGAGGAAGAGAGTGAGGGAGGGTGGGAGGGAGGGATGGATGGAGGATGTCGCGTGTTACCTTTCTAAAAGTTGAAATACTCACCCTTGAGGAACGAGGTACTCGTCCAAGAGGGGCGGGCAATTAGAAAGATAGGGTTTACATCTAAACCCGACCATCACTTCTTGGGGGGACACCACAACCAATCATGCAATGTTAAAACAACAAGTGACAAAGAACCACTGAATCAGGAAAAAAAATGAAACAACGATGTTTAATCAACAAATATCCACCCTTGTGGCTCTTAGGCCACAAGAGCAAACGCACCAAAAAGCGATCAAATGAAATGACAACAACAAGGTCAAATCAAAGTCGTCAGTGGAAGGTAAGACAACAATACACTTCCGCTGTCGACACAGGCAAAATGAATGAACAACAGGCCACGCCACACAAAGTGACTCAACAGTTCAATTGCGTAGCCTAAGTCATTCACATATAAACACTCTACGTTGCAGGCAAACCAAAAATGCCTACAACACGACACCAAAAAACCAATCTCCTCTCGTTCCACTCCAGGAACGCACAACCCTGGAATTAATCCTGAAACTCACCCCAAAAATTCACCTTCCAACCACACGTTCTGCTGCTTGCACACAGAACTACAACAATCTCATACAAGAGAAATCTAACCAAACGCTTCTTAACCCCGGAAATCACAAACACCCTTCCACACCAAAAAAAAGTTGCACGCACACTCCTATACCAAAGAAGTTGCTACTGTCCACCGCTGGACAATTTACATTTGAACGTTAAGTTAATAGATCCTCTTAAATCCCACAGAGCATTCAAAATTACGCAGAACCCCTCCAAGTGAATTATCCCATTATGCTTCTACATCAGAGTTGCTGGGACTAATCTACCCTCACTAGACTGTCCAGGAAAACATCCCCTCTCACAGGACAAATAGAAAAGGTATCCCCTCTCACGGGACCAGTAAAACCCACTCCAGCACAAAACACAGGGACACTGGCTAACTTCGCACTCCCAGAGAGAGAGATCGGGAAGGCAGACGCCTCGATCATCAATGCTGTAACCCAAAGGGCACAAGCACCCCGCAGACGCTCCAGAACATACGTAGCAGCCAGCCCCCAGCACTGCACGCGAGTGCTTACACCGCTACAGGTGTAGGACACTCCCACGCACCCCCGGGCGAGAGATAGGGTGACCTCCTCAGGCCAAATCTGCCCCCACAAACTCCCGGAAGACAGCAGAGTGTCCGCTACCTTTCACAGTTTAACACACTGTAAACTGAATCGAATCTCAGAGTCTAAATTCAATTATAGACGAACCCCCTTCAGGCTACCCCTTCCCTTAGTGCTGACACGCACTTCCGCTCAAAATCACACAAGCAGAAACAGAGTTAGTCCAGACTCTAGCGCACACCCCTCGTGCTCACCTTTCTCCCACACACAGTCCTGTCAAAACCCCCTCCGGTAAACGTGACAGACAACCAGCAAAGAAAGTGGAGAAAGTGAATGGCGTCTTACCATTTTTGAAGTCCAGAAGCGCTCGCCTCCGGAACACACTTCATAATAACTAGCACACAACACTACCTTGACTTCCTTTCATCCTCAGAAAGTAAACACAGTCTAAGCACCGCGCTCAAGACTAGTCCAGGAGCAACCGTCCCCTGTAAACAAACATAGGTAGTAGTATAGGAGAGGGCGCATCCACGCACCTCCCCTCAGTGGTGAGCGGGTAGGAGTCCAGTCCCCTCTCTCCCGCGTCCAAGCTAATAAAGGAGAAGGCGCATCCACGCGCCTCCTCGTAGTGGTGGGCAGGTAGGGGTCCCGTCCCCTCTCTCCTGCATCTAAGCTAGCAAAAGAGAAGGCGCATCCACGCGCCTCCCCTCAGTAGTAGGCAGGAAGGAATCCAGTCTCCTCTCTCCTGCACCGGAGCTATCGAAGGAGAAGGCGCATCCACGCGCCTCCCCGTAGTGGTGAGCAGGTAGGGGTCCCGTCCCCTCTCTCCTGCGTCGAAGCTCGCCGACAGACTGTCCCTAACTCCCAGTCAGTCGGTAGTCGGAAAGTTCATTCCAACCGTAGGATCCATCCCTGGCCAGTTCAGTAGTGGTGTGAACTACTCCGTCCTAACTCGAGAACCAATTTGTCTCTCACACCACCCTCGTTGCACGTCCTAGCAACCACTGCTGCGTACCCTCACTGCAACGTGCAGGTGAGAACGCTAGCGCTGACCTATCCTACCTCTCGGATCTCACTCCGAGAAATGCCGCGCTGAGGCGAGCATTTTATACGTTACTTTATCAGAGAGTAACAATGACCGATACCACAGTCATTTACACTGACCTATCCGAGGACAGTAAATGCCGCGTTGAGGCGAGCATTTTTCACGCCACCGCGGCGTAAGTCTAACGAATAGGGTTTCCACCCCTTCACTCAGACACGCTAGACTTCACCCAATACTCTGGGTGTCGAAGAAATGACCGATACCACAGTCATTCACACTGACCTATCCGAGGACAGTAAATGCCGCGTTGAGGCGAGCATTTTTCACGCCACCACGGCGTCTTCGCTAAACCCTATCAACAACCGAAGCTGGGAATAGTCGAAGTTTGTAGTTCGTCGAACTACAGGGAAAGTACTTGAGACTGGGACGCTGGCAGCTGACGAGGGTTCGCGCACACTCCGAGTGCACTGAGGTACCGCTTGCAGATAGACGCTGGGGACGCGTCAGACACCACGACAGATTTCACGCTAACTCTAAACAGGGTAGGTAGTAAGTTGTAAGTTGGCCTGCAAGTACAAAAACCCAACGCCTAATGAGAACTTGCATTTACTCCCCAAAATTCATACAGAATTTTACTCAATGAGAAACAATACGTTATGGCCCAAACCACTTAGCCGAAACTTCCCGCGCATGAATGGAATTACAATTCACAACTCACAAAGATAGAAATTTATTCAACTCTTCCCAGAGAAATTGAATTTATAACTAGAGGTACAATTTAACCCATGTTAAATTAAGGAACCTAGTTTTCCTCCCTCATTCCCATCCCCCATAGCCTTACAAATTTAACACTCGGCGTTCACCCTTCCCGCCGCTCGTTAACCGTCATTTCCCCAAAGGCAAAGATTACCGCGAATCTACATACCTCAACTTGCAACGCACAGGCCGTGCTATTCTCCAGAAAGCGACCCTTCCCCTCAGTCCCATCCAAGACTTCTCTCTTCTATCGTGACCGACCAAACGCTGGTCCTCACAGCGAAGAAAGACCGCTT
>JAWQFJ010015438.1:0-2500 GCA_034096865.1 Theodoxus fluviatilis
CACACACACACAACACCACACACAACACACACACACACACTCTCTATACACCACACAACATACACACAACACACACACAACACACACACACACACACACACACTCACACACACACTCACACGCACACACTCAAACACACACACACACACCACTCTCTCTCTCTCTCTCTGTCTCTGTCTCTCTCTCTCTCTCTCTCTCTCTCTCTCTCTCACACTCTCCACACACACACACACACACACACACACACACACACACACACACACGCGCGCGCACACACAGAGACAGACCAACAACTACGTTTGCGTGTCTACACTTGCGGAGGTGTATCTGAAATCGTTGCCGGTCACTACAGCTGACACGATGAGGACGGAGAAAGTTTTTGAAGTACAAGTTTCGATTCAGTTTTTCCTTACCGATAACCGCCGGGTAGAATATTCAGCGGACGAATCGTCTGTCCAGCCATTCCTCGAGAGATGGCAAATGATTTCAGTCTGCCGCTTACGGTGACATTTTGCGGGAACTATCACGGCATGTTTAAAAATAAAGCTTTTCTGAGAATATAGGAAAAGGATTTCCCAGTATGTAGTGTCATTTCCGGATGCGCATGCGCATTAGTCAAGGCTTGACCAGATGGATTATGACTCGGGAGCAGATCTGGATACAGGCTTGCCTCATCAAACCGCCACACAAATCGCGGGAATATTTTCTGCTGACGAATACCAGTCACCGCAACGCACTTCTCGTATTGCACTATGCACAGCCCCTTACCGTCACCATCACATGTGCATGATGTCTCTGTCTGTCTCCCTCTCTCTCTCTCTCTCTCTCTCTCTCTCTCTCTCTCTCTCTGTCTCTCCCTTTTTCTCTGTGTGTGTGTCCCCCCTCCTCTCTCTCTCCCTCTCTCTCTCTCTCTCTCTCCTCTCTCTCTCTCCTCTCTCCACTCCTCCCATCTCTCTCTGCTCTCTCTCTCTCTCTGTCCTCACTCTGTATCCTCATCCTCCTTTCTCTCTCAGTGTCTCTCCCTCTCTCTCTCTCTCTCTGTCTCTCTCTCTCTCTCCTCTCTCTCTATCTCCTCTCTCTCTCCTCTTCTCTGTGTGTGTCTCCCCCCTCTCCTCTCTATCTCTCTCTCTCTCTCTCTCTCTCTCTCTCTCTCTCTCTCTCTCTCTCTCTCTCTCTCTCTCTCTATCTATCTCTCTCTCTCGTGACCAGCGGAAGCGAGAGCTATATAAATTATGTAAATATAAAGAAGTTTATGGACGCATTTATACGCTTTCGTTTTAAGTGCAACATCCTTAAGGCAAATCAAAAGATTGAACAAAACGCTGGGATAGAATGTCCATTTTGTAAAGAATATGAAAATGAAAGTAACTTTCTACTCCACTGCCGCGCCTATGATGATCTGAGACGAAAATACATTTTCAAACATTTACAGAGGACAGGGGTGTTCAAACCCATTCTCCCGAGGCGAGTTAAAATGGCGTCGGGCTAGTTAAAACTGCAGAGTCACACGCCCGACGGGCGAGTAAAAAATTTGGAGCACTTCGATTCTATTTGCAATTGTCCGTGACTGCATAGCAACTGTCATGTCTGCCGCTGCATCTGCCATGTTTTTCTTCTCGTTTCATCTCGCGTTAAGCCTCGAGTGTTCCGGCGTCGCTCGCAACGAGCTAAAAATAGATTTAGCGTTCTCAACTTGTGCTCGATGGATGCGTTCGTCGTGCATACTAGCGACGCGAATAAACCACCCCCAGAAAAGAAGCATAAGAAAACCGATGAAGAAAAGAAGAAGAAGGACAAGGAATACGAAGAAAAAAGATGTCGACTGTTCAAGGAAAAAATGGCACTTCAATGAAGATGGGGAAAAAAGAGACTGGCTTTTTTTCGACTCGGCGAAGAATCTAAAGCGCCGGCGCACGAACTTTGCTGGAGCGTTCCTGGAGCGTTGAAAAAAATTCTACACCGCTCGTTACCGTGCACGACCGTTGGCCCCCGTTAAAGCAACGCCGTATACGCTCGGCCACCGCTGATGGTCCCTCCTACCGTTCCGAAAGTTTTGAGTTGCACAAAATATTGCGAGCGGTGAGGAGCGGGCAATGTTCCGCTCCGGCAAAGTTCACCACCGCTCCAACAACGCCCAGTCAAAGTTTGGCACCGCTAGACGCAAGTTCGTGGACGCTTGGGTCCGCTAGGTCAACGCAGAAATCTTGAACGCTGGACCACCGCTGCTTCGCCAGCTTTGCCCGAGCGGTGATTAAACTTTGGTGGAGCGGTTGTAAGCGTTTTACGAGCGGACACGGGATTGCTGGAATGGTGTCGGGCGTTGAAGCAGCGATCCATTGCAGTGATGAACTTTGGTTTGGCGTTGGTATGGAGGTGTCGGAGCGGGACCAGAATTTGGCTACAAATACGGGGAGAAATGGACCAGGAGTCCATTTTGGAATCGAGCTGCCGTTGATCGAATTTGTTCAAAGTTGTACTACCATGGACTTCGATCCGTTAA
>JAWQFJ010015438.1:7500-15889 GCA_034096865.1 Theodoxus fluviatilis
TCGCGGCCGGCTAGAGGAAAGGTTCGCACTGTTCACAGAGCATGTCCTGGGAACTCTACGTACACTTCAAGCCCGCTCCGCCGATCTCTCCGAACGTGGTCACGTGGGCGCAGTGTTCGCCCTGTTAAGAAGCGCCTTTACATACATCACTCTACGCACTACTCGAGCTCGGGTTCTGTGCTTTACATACATCACTCTACGCACTACTCGAGCTCGGGTGCTGTGCTTTACATACATCACTCTACGCACTACTCGAGCTCTGGTGCTGTGCTTTACATACATCACTCTACGCACTACTCGAGCTCGGGTTCTGTGCTTTACATACATCACTCTACGCACTACTCGAGCTCGGGTTCTGTGCTTTACATACATCACTCTACGCACTACTCGAGCTCGGGTTCTGTGCTTTACATACATCACTCTACGCACTACTCGAGCTCGGGTTCTGTGCTTTACATACATCACTCTACGCACTACTCGAGCTCGGGTTCTGTGCTTTACATACATCACTCTACGCACTATTCGAGCTCGGGTTCTGTGCTTTACATACATCACTCTACGCACTACTCGAGCTCGGGTTCTGTGCTTTACATACATCACTCTACGCACTACTCGAGCTCGGGTTCTGTGCTTTACATACATCACTCTACGCACTACTCGAGCTCGGGTTCTGTGCTTTACATACATCACTCTACGCACTACTCGAGCTCGGGTTCTGTGCTTTACATACATCACTCTACGCACTACTCGAGCTCGGGTTCTGTGCTTTACATACATCGCTCTACGCACTACTCGAGCTCGGGTTCTGTGCTTTACATACATCACTCTACGCACTACTCGAGCTCGGGTTCTGTGCTTTACATACATCACTCTACGCACTACTCGAGCTCGGGTTCTGTGCTTTACATACATCACTCTACGCACTACTCGAGCTCGGGTTGTGTGCTTTACATACATCACTCTACGCACTACTCGAGCTCTGGTTCTGTGCTTTACATACATCACTCTACGCACTACTCGAGCTCGGGTGCTGTGCTTTACATACATCACTCTACGCACTACTCGAGCTCTGGTGCTGTGCTTTACATACATCACTCTACGCACTACTCGAGCTCGGGTGCTGTGCTTTACATACATCACTCTACGCACTACTCGAGCTCGGGTTCTGTGCTTTACATACATCACTCTACGCACTACTCGAGCTCGGGTTGTGTGCTTTACATACATCACTCTACGCACTACTCGAGCTCTGGTGCTGTGCTTTACATACATCACTCTACGCACTACTCGAGCTCGGGTTCTGTGCTTTACATACATCACTCTACGCACTACTCGAGCTCGGGTTGTGTGCTTTACATACATCACTCTACGCACTACTCGAGCTCTGGTGCTGTGCTTTACATACATCACTCTACGCACTACTCGAGCTCGGGTTCTGTGCTTTACATACATCACTCTACGCACTACTCGAGCTCTGGTGCTGTGCTTTACATACATCACTCTACGCACTACTCGAGCTCGGGTGCTGTGCTTTACATACATCACTCTACGCACTACTCGAGCTCGGGTTCTGTGCTTTACATACATCACTCTACACACTACTCGAGCTCGGGTTCTGTGCTTTACATACATCACTCTACGCTCTACTCGAGCTCGGGTTCTGTGCTTTACATACATCACTCTACGCACTACTCGAGCTCGGGTTCTGTGCTTTACATACATCACTCTACGCACTACTCGAGCTCGGGTTCTGTGCTTTACATACATCACTCTACGCACTACTCGAGCTCGGGTTCTGTGCTTTACATACATCACTCTACGCACTACTCGAGCTCGGGTGCTGTGCTTTACATACATCACTCTACGCACTACTCGAGCTCGGGTTCTGTGCTTTACATACATCACTCTACGCACTACTCGAGCTCGGGTTGTGTGCTTTACATACATCACTCTACGCACTACTCGAGCTCGGGTTCTGTGCTTTACATACATCACTCTACGCACTACTCGAGCTCGGGTTCTGTGCTTTACATACATCACTCTACGCACTACTCGAGCTCGGGTTCTGTGCTTTACATACATCACTCTACGCACTACTCGAGCTCGGGTTCTGTGCTTTACATACATCACTCTACGCACTACTCGAGCTCGGGTGCTGTGCTTTACATACATCACTCTACGCACTACTCGAGCTCGGGTGCTGTGCTTTACATACATCACTCTACGCACTACTCGAGCTCGGGTTCTGTGCTTTACATACATCACTCTACGCACTACTCGAGCTCGGGTGCTGTGCTTTACATACATCACTCTACGCACTACTCGAGCTCGGGTGCTGTGCTTTACATACATCACTCTACGCACTACTCGAGCTCGGGTGCTGTGCTTTACATACATCACTCTACGCACTACTCGAGCTCGGGTTCTGTGCTTTACATACATCACTCTTCGCACTACTCGAGCTCGGGTGCTGTGCTTTACATACATCACTCTACGCACTACTCGAGCTCGGGTTCTGTGCTTTACATACATCACTCTACGCACTACTCGAGCTCGGGTTCTGTGCTTTACATACATCACTCTACGCACTACTCGAGCTCGGGTTCTGTGCTTTACATACATCACTCTACGCACTACTCGAGCTCGGGTTCTGTGGTTACTAACTTTGCAAGTCAAACACCATTAAGTGTTATGGCATGTTGCGGAGTTCTCCCTTCAGGCAAGAATGGCTCGATGGATGGACGTATGGATCAACGGAAGAAGGAGGGGAGGAAGGCTGACTGGCTGGATAAATGGGTGGATGGAAATCGGATAGAGAGAGGTAGGGAGGGAGGAGAATTGACAACCTATCAAGGTGAATACGCAATGCGGGGTTACTGGCTACCCAGATTTGTAGCGTTGGTTTCAGCACGTGAAAACGAAGGCTCCGATTCTCTGGTAGTACATGTGTTTTGTTTTACGAATACACAACACTCACACATTCGCACACACACACACATACACACACACACACACACACAGATATTTACACACACACACACACACACACACACACATATTTACACACACACACACACACACAGATTTACACACACACACACACACACACACAGATATTTACACACACACACACACAGATATTTACACACACACACACACACACACACGCATACACACACACACACACACACACACACACACACACACACACACACACACACACACACACAACATGGCACACACAAAACACACACATATACCGACAGACTGATTTCATTCGTACACACACGCGCGTGCGCACACACATTCTCACACGCGCGCGCGCGCACGTACACGAGCACATCACGAGCCGACACAGGCGTGCGACTGCGCTCTTTCGAACAGAGGAAAACCCAGACGCCAGCCAACAGCTGTCGAATCGATCTGTGCAGGTTCCGTTGCTTGATCAATGCAGTATTCAACTGTTGGGCAAAGCCTGGTGGTTATGCCTGGCACGACCGTTGCGAAAGTGAAAGTGTTCATGAGATTGGTTAGGATGCTCTCAAGCTCGAAGTGAGTAGTGTTAGACACTGCCTGAGCTACTGGAGCAGGCCCCGAAAGCCCAGCAGCCCCTGGCTGAGCTACTGGAGCAGGCCCCGAAAGCCCAGCGGCCAGAGGGTTCCTGTTGATGTTGAATATATGGGAACCCAAGTGCAAAAGGAAGAGTCCATAGCACTACACACGACTGCTACAGTTGGACACTCCCCTCATCAGCTGGATCCCGTGGTCGTGGAGCTTTCGGGGCCTGCTCCAGTAGCTCCCCCAGGGGCCTGCTCCAGTAGCTCCCCCAGGGGCCTGCTCCAGTAGCTCCCCCAGGGGCCTGCTCCAGTAGCTCCCCCAGGGGCCTGCTCCAGTAGCTCCCCCAGGGGCCTGCTCCAGTAGCTCCCCCAGGGGCCTGCTCCAGTAGCTCCCCCAGGGGCCTGCTCCAGTAGCTTCCCCCAGGGGCCTGCTCCAGTAGCTCCCCCAGGGGCCTGCTCCAGTAGCTCCCCCAGGGGCCTGCTCCAGTAGCTCCCCCCCCCCCCCCCAGGGGCCTGCTCCAGTAGCTCCCCCAGGGGCCTGCTCCAGTAGCTCCCCCAGGGGCCTGCTCCAGTAGCTCCCCCAGGGGCCTGCTCCAGTAGCTCCCCCCCCCCCCCAGGGGCCTGCTCCAGTAGCTCCCCCCCCCCCCCCACCAGGGGCCTGCTCCAGTAGCTCCCCCAGGGGCCTGCTCCAGTAGCTCCCCCCCCCCCTCCCCCAGGGGCCTGCTCCAGTAGCTCTTCCAGGAGCCTGCTCCAGTAGCTCCCCCAGGGGCCTGCTCCAGTAGCTCCCCCAGGGGCCTGCTCCAGTAGCTCCCCCAGGGGCCTGCTCCAGTAGCTCCCCAGGGGCCTGCTCCAGTAGCTCCCCCAGGGGCCTGCTCCAGTAGCTCCCCCAGGGGCCTGCTCCAGTAGCTCCACCAGGGGCCTGCTCCAGTAGCTCCCCCAGGGGCCTGCTCCAGTAGCTCCACCAGGGGCCTGCTCCAGTAGCTCCCCCAGGGGCCTGCTCCAGTAGCTCCCCCAGGGGCCTGCTCCAGTAGCTCCCCCAGGGGCCTGCTCCAGTAGCTCAGCCAGGGGCCTGCTCCAGTAGCTCCCCCAGGGGCGGCCCCAAGCAGGGCAAGACGCCCCCGGGGAGTGTCCAGTAGTCGCTGGTGCCTGCCTGTGTACGGCGCCTGCTGGACTGCCACACGCACAGCCAGGCAGCTTCAGCAGACTTCTGCAGCTATCCCGTCGCCTTCCAAACGGTTGTCCGAATATTTATCAAAGTCTTGAACTTTTCTCAGAACCCTACATCCGCATTTCCATTTGATTGCGGCCGAACTGTTATTTCAATTTGAAAAGGGAAAACAAGATTGTATGAAACTCGATTTAATCAGAACTTTTCCTCCCGTATTAAAATGTACGATACCAAAAGACAACTTTTGAAATTACATGTTTCTTTGCATCATCTTTCAAAGCAAAACATTTATTATTTTGTTTTTAGGCATTCTGAATAAGTTGCAGTGTTTCAGTGAAGTATAATAAATAAGTTTGGACTCGTCTTCAAACGCCCGCTACAAAGAAGCGAAGCTAGGAAAGGTACTGCCCAGGGAAGCAGCTTCAGGGTCCACGCAGGGGTGAACGTTGTGGTGGCGTGGCAGTAAACTGTTCTACAGAAATCCCCTCAGTACTCTGGATGGCTGTCCGTCCGTCCGTCCATCCACACGCCCGCCCGCCTCTGTCTGTCTGTCTGTCTGTCTGTCTGTCTGTCTGTCTGTCTGTCTGTCTGTCTGTCTGTCTGTCTGTCTGTCGGTCGGTCGGTCGGTCTGTCTGTCTGTCTGTCTGTCTGTCTGTCTGTCTGTTTGTCTGTCCGTCCGTCCGTCCGTCCGTCCGTCCGTCCGTCCGTCCGTCCGTCTGTCTGTCTGTCTGTCTGTCTGTCTGTCTGTCTGTCTGTCTGTCTGTCTGTCTGTCTGTCGGTCGGTCGGTCGGTCGGTCGGTCGATTGGTTGGTCTGTCTGTCTGTCTGTCTGTCTGTCTGTCTGTCTGTCTGTCTGTCTGTCTGTCTGTCTGTCTGTCTGTCTGTCTGTCTGTCTGTCTGTCTTTCTCTTCTCTCTCTCTCTCTCTCTCTCTCTCTCTCTCTCTCTCTCTCTCTCTCTCTCTCTTCTCTTCTCTCTCTCTCTTTCTCTTCTCTCTCTCTCTTTCTCTTCTCTCTCTCTTCTCTCTCTCTTCTCTCTCTCTCTTCTCTCTCTTCTCTCTCTTCTCTCTCTCTCCTCTCTCTCTCTCTCTCTCTCTCTCTCTCTCTCTCTCTCTCTCTCTCTCTCTCTCTCTCACGTTGTTATTTTTCATTTGAAAAGTTACATTCCGAAACGTCCTGAATAAGGCGACGACTTATCCATGACTAGAAAATGCAACATGCTGTTTTGACGTAGCAAGCTGCCGCGTGCAAACGAACTCGGACAGCCAAACAAAGGATCTGGTTTGATACAGTTTTCCGTTGGGTAGGAGACGGTTCTAATTCATGTCGAAAGGTGGAGTGCATGACATGAAGACTCGAGGCCACCGCAACTTGGTTTTTGCGACTGATTCAACACGTGACTGCTACATGTGCACCATGACACCATTCATGTGACAAACACGAAATACTACTTTGTCCACTAAGCTGATGCTCTTCACTTTCATCCCCTCGACACCCTGCCTCAGGAGAGCAATGTACTCAAATCCGTACTGCGCCTCTGTGGACAAAGTGTATATCAGTGTGTATCATAAGAACTTTCTTCAGATTTATTCGTACCCGGATAAATCTCTTACTGCCTTTACAATCGGTGGTATATAAAAAAACTCAGATCTCTGAATTTTAGCCAGGGGACAACCGCAACATATAAAAGCAAAACAACTTCAGACATACAGTCGAAGTGGAGCAGAGTATCGAGAGGTAATGGCGTTTTCTTGGTCCTTGCTGATGGAATGGGTTCTTAAGGCCGTTTTGATTCTTTTGTTCTAAAACGCCAAAAAAAAACAACATTTTTGTTACTTATTTTTCTAAAAACAGACTTTTTTTCGATTTTTATCAATAACCGGTGAAGCTATATATCCTAACTCCATCCCACGTTTGACTCTCAACGGGTGCTCCCTACGCCCTAAGTCTAGGGCCCGACGCTGATGTTGGACACAAACGTGACAAAAAGTAACGCGTCTGGGTTTAGGTGAAACTCCCCGGACAGGCTAAGTCAGTCAGGCGGGGTGGCGGGTGCGGCCTAGGCTGAGCGCTATTGGTAAAACCCGGAAATTTTTCAGTTAAAAAAAGTAACAAGAATTTTATGGTTTTGGGGGCGTTTTAGGACAAAAGAATCAATATGGCCTTAAGAACGTTTGACCAAAATAAATCCCGCAATAGCGGCCCCCCGCAATAGCGGCCCCCCGCAATAGAGAGCAGACCCCTTTATGTCGGTGTTCTAGTCCAGCGGTGAGAGAACGCTCACACCTCTCTCAGTCTCATCTGATGTATGTCGGTGTTCTAGTCCAGCGGTGAGAGAACGCTCACACCTCTCTCAGTCTCATCTGATGTATGTCGGTGTTCTAGTCCAGCGGTGAGAGAACGCTCACACCTCTCTCAGTCTCATCTAATGTATGTCGGTGTTCTAGTCCAGCGGTTAGAGAACGCTCATACCCCTCTCAGTCTCATCTAATGTATGTCGGTGTTCTAGTCCAGCGGTTAGAGAACGCTCATACCCTTCTCAGTCTCATCTAATGTATGTCGGTGTTCTAGTCCAGCGGTGAGAGAACGCTCACACCCCTCTCAGTCTCATCTGATGTATGTCGGTGTTCTAGTCCAGCGGTTAGAGGACGCTCATACCCTTCTCAGTCTCATCTAATGTATGTCGGTGTTCTAGTCCAGCGGTGAGAGAACGCTCACACCTCTCTCAGTCTCATCTGATGTATGTCGGTGTTCTAGTCCAGCGGTGAGAGAACGCTCACACCTCTCTCAGTCTCATCTGATGTATGTCGGTGTTCTAGTCCAGCGGTGAGAGAACGCTCACACCTCTCTCAGTCTCATCTGATGTATGTCGGTGTTCTAGTCCAGCGGTTAGAGGACGCTCACACCCCTCTCAGTCTCATCTAATGTATGTCGGTGTTCTAGTCCAGCGGTGAGAGAACGCTCACACCTCTCTCAGTCTCATCTGATGTATGTCGGTGTTCTAGTCCAGCGGTGAGAGAACGCTCACACCCCTCTCAGTCTCATCTAATGTATGTCGGTGTTCTAGTCCAGCGGTTAGAGAACGCTCATACCCCTCTCAGTCTCATCTAATGTATGTCGGTGTTCTAGTCCAGCGGTTAGAGAACGCTCATACCTCTCTCAGTCTCATCTAATGTATGTCGGTGTTCTAGTCCAGCGGTTAGAGAACGCTCATACCCCTCTCAGTCTCATCTCATGTATGTCGGTGTTCTAGTCCAGCGGTTAGAGAACGCTCATACCCCTCTCAGTCTCATCTGATGTATGTCGGTGTTCTAGTCCAGCGGTGAGAGAACGCTCACACCTCTTTCAGTCTCATCTAATGTATGTCGGTGTTCTAGTCCAGCGGTTAGAGAACGCTCATACCCCTCTCAGTCTCATCTAATGTATGTCGGTGTTCTAGTCCAGCGGTTAGAGAACGCTCATACCCCTCTCAGTCTCATCTAATGTATGTCGGTGTTCTAGTCCAGCGGTTAGAGAACGCTCATTCCTCTCTCAGTCTCATCTAAAGCATGTCGGTGTTCTAGTCCAGCGGTGAGAGAACGCTCACACCCCTCTCAGTCTCATCTAATGTATGTCGGTGTTCTAGTCCAGCGGTTAGAGAACGCTCATACCCCTCTCAGTCTCATCTG